>WNGS01039879.1:0-12164 GCA_020271785.1 Procambarus virginalis | reverse complement strand
ACGGTATACGTTGAGAGGCGGGACAAAAGAGCCAAAGCTCAACCCCTCCCCCCTCCCCAGCAAGCACACTAGGTGAGTTACACAGGCGCCCCCAGAGTCCTCCTGCACCACAGCCCTCTCAGCCAACGTCACTGTCAACGGTAGCTTCACTGTCAACGGTAGCTTCACTGTCAACGGTAGCATCACTGCCAACGGTAATTTCATTGTCAACGGTAGTTTCACTGTCAACGCTAGCATCATTGTCAACGGTAGCATCGCTGTCAACGGTAGCATCACTGCCAACGGTAGCTTCACTGCCAACGGTAGCATCACTGTCAACGGTAGCATCACTGTCAACGGTAGCATCACTGTCACGGTAGCATCACTGCCAACGGTAGCATCACTGTCAACGGTAGCATCACTGTCAACGGTAGCATCACTGTCAACGGTAGCATCACTGCCAACGGTAGCATCACTATCAACGGTAGCATCACTGCAACGGTAGCATCACTGTCAACGGTAGCTTCACTGTCAACGGTAGCATCACTGCCAACGGTAGCATCACTGTCAACGGTAGCATCACTGTCAACGGTAGCATCACTGTCAACGGTAGCATCACTGTCAACGGTAGCATCACTGCCAACGGTAGCATCACTGTCAACGGTAGCATCACTGCCAACGGTAGCATCACTGTCAACGGTAGCTTCACTGTCAACGGTAGCATCACTGTCAACGGTAGCATCACTGTCAACGGTAGCATAACTGCCAACGGTAGCATCACTGTCAACGGTAGCTTCACTGTCAACGGTAGCATCACTGTCAGCGATAGCTTTACTGTCAACGGTAGCATCACTGCAAACGGTAACTTCACTGTCAACGGTAGTTTCACTGTCAACGCTAGCATCACTGTCAACGGTAGCATCACTGTCAACGGTAGCTTCACTGTCAAAGGTAGTTTCACTGTTAACAGTAGCATCACTGCCAACGGTAGCATCACTGCCAACGGTAGCTTCACTGTCAACGGTATCACTGTCAACGGTAGCTTCATTGTCAACGGTAGCATCACTGTCAACGGCATCATCACTGTCAATGGTAGTTTCACTGTCAACGGTAGCATCACTGCCAACGGTAGCTTCATTGTCAACGGTAGCATCACTGTCAACGGTAGCATCACTGTCAACGGTAGCATCACTGTCAACGGTAGCATCACTGCCAACGGTAGCATCACTGTCAACGGTAGCATCACTGTCAACGGTAGCATCACTGTCAACGGTAGCATCACTGCCAACGGTAGCATCACTGTCAACGGTAGCATCACTGCCAACGGTAGCATCACTGTCAACGGTAGCTTCACTGTCAACGGTAGCATCACTGCCAACGGTAGCATCACTGTCAACGGTAGCATCACTGCCAACGGTAGCATCACTGTCAACGGTAGCTTCACTGTCAACGGTAGCATCACTGCCAACGGTAGCATCACTGTCAACGGTAGCATCACTGTCAACGGTAGCATCACTGTCAACGGTAGCATCACTGTCAATGGTAGCATCACTGCCAACGGTAGCATCACTGTCAACGGTAGCATCACTGCCAACGGTAGCATCACTGTCAACGGTAGCTTCACTGTCAACGGTAGCATCACTGTCAACGGTAGCATCACTGTCAACGGTAGCATCACTGCCAACGGTAGCATCACTGTCAACGGTAGCTTCACTGTCAACGGTAGCATCACTGTCAGCGATAGCTTTACTGTCAACGGTAGCATCATTGCAAACGGTAACTTCACTGTCAACGGTAGTTTCACTGTCAACGCTAGCATCACTGCCAACGGTAGCATCACTGCCAACGGTCAAGTGGTTTAAGGCGTCTTGTACATACCAGTTGCGTTGCTCCTGGGAGTATGGGTTCGAGTCACTTCTGGGGTGTGAGTTTTCATTCGCATATAGTCCTGGGGACCATTCAGGCTTGTTCGCATTTGTGTTCCTCACGTGTGCCCCAAAGAATGAGGTGATTTGGTAAAATGCTATGCCCAAGATAACCATCCGGGTGCCGGCGGTGGGGTGGTTCAAATAGCTTCGGCTATCACCTCATTTTGTCCGGTCGTGATGGTCAAGTGGTTTAAGGCGTCTTGTACAAACCAGTTGCGTTGCTCCTGGGAGTATGGGTTCGAGTCACTTCTGGGGTGTGAGTTTTCATTCGCATATAGTCCTGGGGACCATTCAGGCTTGTTCGCATTTGTGTTCCTCACGTGTGCCCCAAAGAATGAGGTGATTTGGTAAAATGCTATGCCCAAGATAACCATCCGGTGCCGGCGGTGGGGTGGTTCAAATAGCTTCGGCTATCACCTCATTTTGTCCGGTCGTGATGGTCAAGTGGTTTAAGGCGTCTTGTACATACCAGTTGCGTTGCTCCTGGGAGTATGGGTTCGAGTCACTTCTGGGGTGTGAGTTTTCATTCGCATATAGTCCTGGGGACCATTCAGGCTTGTTCGCATTTGTGTTCCTCACGTGTGCCCCAAAGAATGAGGTGATTTGGTAAAATGCTATGCCCAAGATAACCATCCGGTGCCGGCGGTGGGTGGTTCAAATAGCTTCGGCTATCACCTCATTTTGTCCGGTCGTGATGGTCAAGTGGTTTAAGGCGTCTTGTACATACCAGTTGCGTTGCTCCTGGGAGTATGGGTTCGAGTCACTTCTGGGGTGTGAGTTTTCATTCGCATATAGTCCTGGGGACCATTCAGGCTTGTTCGCATTTGTGTTCCTCACGTGTGCCCCAAAGAATGAGGTGATTTGGTAAAATGCTATGCCCAAGATAACCATCCGAGTGCCGGCGGTGGGTGGTTCAAATAGCTTCGGCTATCACCTCATTTTGTCCGGTCGTGATGGTCAAGTGGTTTAAGGCGTCTTGTACATACCAGTTGCGTTGCTCCTGGGAGTATGGGTTCGAGTCACTTCTGGGGTGTGAGTTTTCATTCGCATATAGTCCTGGGGACCATTCAGGCTTGTTCGCATTTGTGTTCCTCACGTGTGCCCCAAAGAATGAGGTGATTTGGTAAAATGCTATGCCCAAGATAACCATCCGAGTGCCGGCGGTGGGGTGGTTCAAATAGCTTCGGCTATCACCTCATTTTGTCCGGTCGTGATGGTCAAGTGGTTTAAGGCGTCTTGTACATACCAGTTGCGTTGCTCCTGGGAGTATGGGTTCGAGTCACTTCTGGGGTGTGAGTTTTCATTCGCATATAGTCCTGGGGACCATTCAGGCTTGTTCGCATTTGTGTTCCTCACGTGTGCCCCAAAGAATGAGGTGATTTGGTAAAATGCTATGCCCAAGATAACCATCCGAGTGCCGGCGGTGGGGTGGTTCAAATAGCTTCGGCTATCACCTCATTTTGTCCGGTCGTGATGGTCAAGTGGTTTAAGGCGTCTTGTACATACCAGTTGCGTTGCTCCTGGGAGTATGGGTTCGAGTCACTTCTGGGGTGTGAGTTTTCATTCGCATATAGTCCTGGGGACCATTCAGGCTTGTTCGCATTTGTGTTCCTCACGTGTGCCCCAAAGAATGAGGTGATTTGGTAAAATGCTATGCCCAAGATAACCATCCGAGTGCCGGCGGTGGGGTGGTTCAAATAGCTTCGGCTATCACCTCATTTTGTCCGGTCGTGATGGTCAAGTGGTTTAAGGCGTCTTGTACATACCAGTTGCGTTGCTCCTGGGAGTATGGGTTCGAGTCACTTCTGGGGTGTGAGTTTTCATTCGCATATAGTCCTGGGGACCATTCAGGCTTGTTCGCATTTGTGTTCCTCACGTGTGCCCCAAAGAATGAGGTGATTTGGTAAAATGCTATGCCCAAGATAACCATCCGAGTGCCGGCGGTGGGGTGGTTCAAATAGCTTCGGCTATCACCTCATTTTGTCCGGTCGTGATGGTCAAGTGGTTTAAGGCGTCTTGTACATACCAGTTGCGTTGCTCCTGGGAGTATGGGTTCGAGTCACTTCTGGGGTGTGAGTTTTCATTCGCATATAGTCCTGGGGACCATTCAGGCTTGTTCGCATTTGTGTTCCTCACGTGTGCCCCAAAGAATGAGGTGATTTGGTAAAATGCTATGCCCAAGATAACCATCCGAGTGCCGGCGGTGGGTGGTTCAAATAGCTTCGGCTATCACCTCATTTTGTCCGGTCGTGATGGTCAAGTGGTTTAAGGCGTCTTGTACATACCAGTTGCGTTGCTCCTGGGAGTATGGGTTCGAGTCACTTCTGGGGTGTGAGTTTTCATTCGCATATAGTCCTGGGGACCATTCAGGCTTGTTCGCATTTGTGTTCCTCACGTGTGCCCCAAAGAATGAGGTGATTTGGTAAAATGCTATGCCCAAGATAACCATCCGAGTGCCGGCGGTGGGGTGGTTCAAATAGCTTCGGCTATCACCTCATTTTGTCCGGTCGTGATGGTCAAGTGGTTTAAGGCGTCTTGTACATACCAGTTGCGTTGCTCCTGGGAGTATGGGTTCGAGTCACTTCTGGGGTGTGAGTTTTCATTCGCATATAGTCCTGGGGACCATTCAGGCTTGTTCGCATTTGTGTTCCTCACGTGTGCCCAAAGAATGAGGTGATTTGGTAAAATGCTATGCCCAAATAACCATCCGAGTGCCGGCGGTGGGGTGGTTCAAATAGCTTCGGCTATCACCTCATTTTGTCCGGTCGTGATGGTCAAGTGGTTTAAGGCGTCTTGTACATACCAGTTGCGTTGCTCCTGGGAGTATGGGTTCGAGTCACTTCTGGGGTGTGAGTTTTCATTCGCATATAGTCCTGGGGACCATTCAGGCTTGTTCGCATTTGTGTTCCTCACGTGTGCCCCAAAGAATGAGGTGATTTGGTAAATGCTATGCCCAAGATAACCATCCGAGTGCCGGCGGTGGGGTGGTTCAAATAGCTTCGGCTATCACCTCATTTTGTCGGTCGTGATGGTCAAGTGGTTTAAGGCGTCTTGTACATACCAGTTGCGTTGCTCCTGGGAGTATGGTTCGAGTCACTTCTGGGTGTGATTTTTTCATTCGCATATAGTCCTGGGGACCATCGGCTTGTTCGCATTTGTGTTCCTCACGTGTGCCCCAAAGAATGAGGTGATTTGGTAAAATGCTATGCCCAAGATAACCATCCGAGTGCCGGCGGTGGGGTGGTTCAAATAGCTTCGGCTATCACCTCATTTTGTCCGGTCGTGATGGTCAAGTGGTTTAAGGCGTCTTGTACATACCAGTTGCGTTGCTCCTGGGAGTATGGGTTCGAGTCACTTCTGGGGTGTGAGTTTTCATTCGCATATAGTCCTGGGGACCATTCAGGCTTGTTCGCATTTGTGTTCCTCACGTGTGCCCCAAAGAATGAGGTGATTTGGTAAAATGCTATGCCCAAGATAACCATCCGGTGCCGGCGGTGGGGTGGTTCAAATAGCTTCGGCTATCACCTCATCATTTTGTCCGGTCGTGATGGTCAAGTGTTTAAGGCGTCTTGTACATACCAGTTGCGTTGCTCCTGGGAGTATGGGTTCGAGTCACTTCTGGGTGTGAGTTTTCATTCGCATATAGTCCTGGGGACCATTCAGGCTTGTTCGCATTTGTGTTCCTCACGTGTGCCCCAAAGAATGAGGTGATTTGGTAAAATGCTATGCCCAAGATAACCATCCGGTGCCGGCGGTGGGGTGGTTCAAATAGCTTCGGCTATCACCTCATTTTGTCCGGTCGTGATGGTCAAGTGTTTAAGGCGTCTTGTACATACCAGTTGCGTTGCTCCTGGAGTATGGGTTCGAGTCACTTCTGGGGTGTGAGTTTTCATTCGCATATAGTCCTGGGGACCATTCAGGCTTGTTCGCATTTGTGTTCCTCACGTGTGCCCCAAAGAATGAGGTGATTTGGTAAAATGCTATGCCCAAGATAACCATCCGGTGCCGGCGGTGGGTGGTTCAAATAGCTTCGGCTATCACCTCATTTTGTCCGTCGTGATGGTCAAGTGGTTTAAGGCGTCTTGTACATACCAGTTGCGTTGCTCCTGGGAGTATGGGTTCGAGTCACTTCTGGGGTGTGAGTTTTCATTCATATATCCTGNTAATTTTGTTATATATTAGCATGCTGTGCATATTTAGGCTTAGGTTAGGTTAAGTGTTTAGGTCCTGTTTGCGATTATTTGTATTGTAGTATGTGGGTGAGCATTTACAGCGTTGTGGTTCGAAACAAAAGTCATCAGGGAAGCACTGTCCGGAAGTGTTCGAACGTCATCAGTGTGAGTCGTGTGTAAACCGTTTTTCAGTCACAACAGTTGGGGTTTGGGTGTGAGGACGGGCTGTGTGCTAGTTGCAAATTGGGTGAAGGTGGGTAAGAAACCCACCCTAGGAAGCAAGATGGCTGACATACCCAGGCTCGGGAGGAAGCGTTTCCCGCCGAAAGCAACCGGAAGTGAGGACACTAGGTCTCCTGGAAAGTTGGAATTGTGATTGGTTGCCGCCAGGGGCGCAGCCAATGAGAACACGCCATCGCGTGACGCACGTCACCACCAGAGTCGTTGGCGGAAGGACAGGCGGCGCCACTTTACTCCACGTGTTCCTCTGGGAGACGGACGAACCCTTTGTCTCTCCAGCAAGACGCAGTCTAGCCCGTGGAGGTGGATGCCACAGCTGGTATAAATCTATAATGAAGGCAGTGCAGACGGTGAGCAGCTGGCCGGGAAAAATTCAGGAGTGCCCAAACTGCGAGAAGTGAGACTACATGGCGCATTAGTGTACATGTCTACAGGAGGGCGGGCTGGAAATGCCAGCTGAGTGACCTTCGAGCCGCTCCTGGGTTGGAGCGACCCGAGACAAATGGAGGTGGTCCTGGTCGACGATCGGAGGGTTGTGAGGGAACCTGGTCGAGTGTAGCCTCCAGGAACAGCACCCTGCAGTGTGGGAGCAAGGCAGACCAGGAAGCCAGTGCACTGGAGGCAAGACCATCTGGGATCCTCTATCGGTCCTACGACTGTGATGCAACGAGGACGATTTGGAGATGATCAACCAGGTTCAAGAGGATGCCCTGGTGACCATTCTGCCAACTACAACAGTCAACCGTGACAGGAGCGTCGAGTCTACAGTCATATTATATATATATATATATATATATATATATATATATATATATATATATATATATATATATATATATATATATATATATATATATAATATATATAAATATATGCTCACTGATATGCTCAAGTGTGTGTGTTGGTACTTTAGGATATTTGATTTGATTCATAAGGCCAAGGCAACCAGTTACTGCAGGGAGCACTGTAAAGTTTATCAAGAATTGATTTGTGATCAGGTTTACTAACTAGTATCCAATGTTGTGATTTAGCTTAGCATCAGTGTATTAAATATTTAGACATCACACGTGGTGCTAGAAAACATTACTAACCTGCAGTAAGGAGGAATCTAGGCAGTGTTGCCGTTTATAACTTCAGATTTATGTTGATATAAAACTAAACGTTTATAACTAAACATTTATAATCAAACATTAGTTAAGTAAACATATATGTTCCTTTTATTATGATTTAGTAAACTTAGTAAACTGTTTACCAGGGTTTATGGCCCAGTATGAGTGCCACCATATACGATTGAGCCAAGTAGGACAACGTCAGTGAAGTTACCTGAGAGCGCCAGTGAGAGCTGGCCAGGTTAGTTACTTTAGGTAAGAGAGTTACTCTTGTGGAGGCTTGGCCGAGGGTACCGAACCCTGGGCGCTGACGCTCGTGAAGACACTGCGGCCCAGGGGACCATAACAGTGGCCTTATCCCAACAGATGTGAGCCCGGGGTACAGATGTGAGCCCTGGGGTACAGATGTGAGCCCGGGGGTACAGATGTGAGCCCGGGGGTACAGATGTGAGCCCAGGGGTACAGATGCGAGCCCGGGGGTACAGATGTGAGCCCGGGGTACAGATGTGAGCCCGGGGGTACAGATGTGAGCCCGGGGGTACAGATGTGAGCCCGGGGGTACAGATGTGAGCCCGGGGGTACAGATGTGAGCCCGGGGGTACAGATGTGAGCCAGGGGGTACAGATGTGAGCCCGGGGGTACAGATGCGAGCCGGGGGTACAGATGCGAGCCCGGGGGTACAGATGTGAGCCCGGGGGTACAGATGTGAGCCCAGAGGAACAGATGTGAGCCCGGGGGTACAGATGTGAGCCCGGGGGTACAGATGTGAGCCCGGGGGTACAGATGTGAGCCCGGGGATACAGATGTGAGCCCGGGGGTACAGATGTGAGCCCGGGGGTACAGATGTGAGCCCGGGGTACAAATGTGAGCCCGGGGTACAGATGTGAGCCCGGGGGTACAGATTGTGAGCTCAGAGGTACAAATGTGAGCCCAGGGGTACAGATGTGAGCCCGGGGGTACAGATGTGAGCCCGGGGTACATATGTGAGCCCGGGGGTACAAATGTGAGCCCGGGGTGCAGATGTGAGCCCAGGGGTACAGATGTGAGCCAGGGGTACAGATGTGAGCCCGGGGGTACAATGTGAGCCCGGGGGTACATATGTGAGCCCGGGGGTACACATGTGAGCCGGGGGTACAGATGTGAGCCCAGAGGTAAAGATGTGAGCCCAGGGTAGAGATGTGAGCCCAGGGATACAGATGTGAGCCCGGGGGTACAGATGTGAGCCGGGGGTACAGATGTGAGCCAGGGGTACAGATGTGAGCCCGGGGGTACAGATGTGAGCCCGGGGGTACAGATGTGAGCCAGGGGGTACAGATGTGAGCCCGGGGGTACAAATGTGAGCCCGGGGGTGCAGATGTGAGCCCAGGGGTAGATGTGAGCCAGGGGGTACAGATGTGAGCCCGGGGGTACAAATGTGAGCCGGGGGTGCAGATGTGAGCCCAGGGGTACAGATGTGAGCCAGGGGGTACAGATGTGAGCCCGGGGGTACAAATGTGAGCCCGGGGTACAGATTGAGCCCGGGGGTACAGATGTGAGCCCGGGGGTACAGATGTGAGCCCGGGGTACAAATGTGAGCCCGGGGGTGCAGATGTGAGCCCAGGGTACAGATGTGAGCCAGGGGGTACAGATGTGAGCCCGGGGGTACAAATGTGAGCCCGGGGGTACAGATGTGAGCCCGGGGTACAGATGTGAGCCCGGGGGCACAGATGTGAGCCCGGGGGTACAGATGTGAGCCCGGGGGTACAGATGTGAGCCCGGGGTACAGATGTGAGCCCGGGGGCACAGATGTGAGCCCGGGGGCACAGATGTGAGCCCGGGGGTACAGATGTGAGCCCAGGGGTACAGATGTGAGCCCGGGGTACAGATGTGAGCCAGGGGGTACAGATGTGAGCCCGGGGGTACAAATGTGAGCCCGGGGGTACAGATGTGAGCCCGGTGGTACAGATGTGAGCCCGGGGTACAGATGTGAGCCCGGGGTACAGATGTGAGCCCGGGGGTACAGATGTGAGCCCGGGGGTACAAATGTGAGCCGGGGGTACAGATGTGAGCCCGAGGGTTCAGATGTGAGCCGGGGGTTCAGATGTGAGCCCGGGGTTCAGATGTGAGCCGGGGGTACAGATGTGAGCCCGGGGGTACAGATGTGAGCCCGGGGGTACAGATGTGAGCCCGGGGTACAGATGTGAGCCCGGGGTACAGATGTGAGCCCGAGGGTTCAGATGTGAGCCCGGGGGTTCAGATGTGAGCCCGGGGGTACAGATGTGAGCCCGGGGTACAGATGTGAGCCCTGGGGTACAGATGTGAGCGTACTTTCAGTGAGTGGAAGAACAAGTAAACAATTATCCAAACTCCGTATTAAACAAGCCACGTTGACCAATTAAAACAGGATACTACAAATTGGCCAATCATGGCCCAAGCTACTGCATCCTGACCAATTATAACTTTGATCCATGTTTCCGCGACAGTATTTATTGGCTAGCTCTTCCACCTAACCACATTTCAAATCTTACAGCTGCCAATCAAATTAAGTTTACTAAACTTGTGGCCAGCTGCAACGAGAAGGAGAGGGAGAGGGAGAGGAGAGGGTGAGAGAGAGAGAGAGAGAGAGGAGAGAGAGAGAGAGAGAGAGAGAGAGAGAGAGAGAGGAGAGAGAGAGGAGTCGTCTGGAAGAGTGAAGATGTAAGATGAAATCTAATATGTAGGCGAGTATGTGGTGTACCCGGCACTGCTCGGGTGAAGAATGGAGGCCACGTCTCCGCATCACCTTCACCACAGCAAGTTCCTACACTGCTACACTACACACGCCATTCATCGCTCAAATTATCCTCACTCAAGCTACAAATTGTCTTCATCACTGTAACCATCTAAACTACACGCAACCATCATCACTGTAGTTATCTTCACTACAATCCAAACGACCATCAGAGCTGTTAAAATTATCACTATACACTACCTTCATCACTGTTACCAAAATGTAGTGTCATTTAAATGTTGAAAGCTCGTGCAATGTTAGGAGCTCCTGCAATGTTGAGAGAGATAGACAGAAAAAAAGTAAAAACCGAAACTAAGAAAAAGACTGAAAAAAATATGAGTCAATAAAGATTAAAGAAAACGCGAAGTCAAATCCAGGTCTAAAACATTCTAATATAAAATTACTCGTATTTGCCTGTGACGCGAGATAATGCGCCTTCAACACCACGCACGCACGCACCCACGCACTATATAAAACATCTTTAAATCCACTTTACAGCTTCGCAGGATCTTGAACCAAACGCGGCCGGATAATACGATATCAACACGAAATGAAATGGTCGTCAGAGCTTCCCCCGCAGTGACAACTTGCAGGAGTGGTGTCAGCCTGCGGGTGAGCCCGGGGAGGTCATGCCTGCACACACCACACTCAACCCACGCAAAAAGGTCGGGAAAATCAATGTTGGTCGTGGGTTGGTTTGTTGCTTTACAGAAGCTCAAAATTGGTTGTTTTTATCTTAGTAAGAGAATACCTTTATCACCCAACCACTTGGACTGGACGGTAGAGCGAACATCTCGCTTCATGCAGGTCGGCGTTCAATCCCCGACCGTCCAAGTGGTTGGGCACCATTCCTTCCTTCCCCCCCGTCCCATCCCAAATCCTTATCCTGACCTCTTCCCAGTGCTATATAGTAGAAATGGCTTGGCGCTTTCTCTTGATATTTCCTTTCCCCGTCCCTTAAGCTACGCCACAATAACCCAGGTTATCTTGGCGTTTTTCCTCTACCGAAAATAAACCATCGACACAAACTAAAAATGAACGAATATCACAAAATTAGAGACTCGTTCTAAACTCATAACACGTCGCTATGTCCGCTATTCACAGGCGCCCCATGATCTCACTTCACAGGACCTGCACTGATAGCATTTTTTGTACATTTAATGGAATATTCCCTTCAAAAACCAGCTTAAAGATATGGCAAGAAACCTAACTGGAGGACACATTCACCTGACTTGAATAATATAACAATTCATTAGCTTCAGCCAGATTTTGAAAGCTTGCCAAGACCGCGCGGGTTCGTCCCCAAATGGCCCGGCCAATGCACCAATGTGTTCCCGAGACAAGTCCTGGGAAACAGATTTTTTCCGTGGCTCTGCAGTGAGCCACGAGCGAGCATAAATACGATCAGATATATTCCAGTCATATCGTACGCAAGAAAGTTGGTAAATAGGTTTCAAAACCAATTCAACGCAACCAAACCTAACCTAAACCAACCGAGCTAAACCTACGTTAATGCATCTTAACTTGCAAACAAGTTTTGTGGAAACGTCTTGTGTACAATGTTTTAAGAACATAGCTGCTGTATCTATCGTTCTTATTGTGAGGAGTTTGCGCTCTACAATCTGCATTCTGGGTACAGCTGTGCTAGGCTACGAACTGGTACGCTGCGCTAGGCTACGAACTCGGAACAACTGTGCTAGTCTACGAACTGGGAACAGCTGTGCTAGGCTACGAACTGGGAACAGCTGTGCTAGTCTACGAACTTGGTATAACTGCGCTAGGCTACGAACTGGGTGTAGCTGCGCTAGGCTACGAATTGGGTACAGCTGCGCTAGGCTACGAACTGAGTATAACTGCGCTAGGCTACGACTGGCTATAGATGTGTTATGCTACGCTTTGGTCAAGCTATGCAAGGCTACAGCCTCCTCCTACAGTTGTGCCAAGATACAGACTTGGTATAGCTGTGCTAGGCAAGCAGACTTTGAAT
>WNGS01039872.1:0-11045 GCA_020271785.1 Procambarus virginalis | reverse complement strand
ATCCAACAAAACAGTCAAGCGAGCATCCCCGGGACAATAATACAATAACACTTTTACTACATCACCCCCTCTAGCTTTAAGTAACATAGTCCGAAGATGAGTAGGAGTACTTCGCGTCCTTCCAGATCGTCGAAGGGACTCCTGCAAGGTTGATGCCTCTAGTGTTCCAGTCGGTTTCTGCATACCACCTTCTCGAGGGAGTGTTACATCAGAGAAAGGTTTCCAATTAGGTGTTTCAAAGTTAGGTGGTTCGGAACGAAGTAGTCCAGGATGAGGTAGTTCAGGATGAGGTAGTTCAGGATGAGGCAGTTCAGGATGAGGCCGTTCAGGATGAGGCGGGTTGGGGTTTACCCCATCTTTCACAATCGCTGGGTGTTGCTGTTGAATGTTGAGATTGGGGTACAAACTCTCGCAGCCCTCTGTGGCCATGGGTGCGAGGTGTCTTAATGATACAGTAGTAATCCTGCCATCCGGGAACTTGACATGGGCATATTCCGGATTCACATCTACGACCTCAACCTCATCAACTAGAGGATCATTTTTGCTTTGACACACCTGACGTTTTAGGAGGACAGGGCCTCTGCAAGCAAGCCACGTAGGTAGTGTTCGCCCTGAAGTAGACCTTCTTGTATGCTGAAGAATCGTTCATGTGGTGTACAATTTGTAGAGGTACACAACAGTGATCGAATAGAGTGGAGTGCATCAGGAAGAACTACTTCCCACTGGGATACATCTAAGCCTCTCGTCCTAAGAGCTAGCAGCACTGTCTTCCAAATAATCCCATTGTACTTCTCAGCCTGGCCATTTCCTCTAGGGTTGTAAGGAGTCGTACGGCAAGTTGCTACCCCTTTTTTAGTAGAAAATCTTTCAACTCCTCCGACATAAAGGAAGTTCCTCTATCAGAGTGTATATATGCAGGCATACCAAAGATTGCAAACAACTGCACCAGGCACTGAATTACTGTACCAGTAGTCATATCTGAACAAGGGAATGCAAAAGGGAATCTAGAGAATTCATCTACAACAGTAAGGATATATTTATTCCTTGAATGTGATGGAAGTGGTCCTTTAAAATCTATGTTGAGTCTTTCAAATGGCTGAGTAGCTTTAATCAAATGCCCAGAGTCAAACTTGCAAAACCGAGGTTTAAGTTCAGAGCATGCAGAGCAAGAATTAGTCATCTTTTTCACTTCCTCCACAGAATAAGGCAGATTTCGACATCGGACAAAATGAGCCATACGAGACACTCCAGGGTGACACAGATTGTCATGCAATTCCTTTAATTCATCCATACTGGTGGCACCACATACACGTGAGAATGCATCAGCTGGTATGTTCTTTTTACCTGGGCGATATACAATGTCATAGTGGTAACAGGAGAGTTTGACTCGCCATCTAGCAATTTTATCATTTTTAATCTTACCAGCTGAGTTAGAGTTAAACATAAAAGCGACACTGCGCTGGTCAGTCACAAGCCGAAAATGGCGACCAATAAGATAGTGTCGCCACTTCCTTAGGGCTTCCACAATGGCATACGCTTCCTTCTCCACTGATGAGTGCCTTTGTTCACTATTTGAAAGTGTTCGGGAGAAGAAAGCTACTGGTTGTTCATTCTGGGTTAGGGTAGCGGCAATAGCATGATCTGAAGCATCGGTTTCCACAGTGAAAGGAGTTGTTGGGTCGATTGCTCGAACCACTGCCTCAGCAATGTCTTGTTTCAATCCTTCAAAAGCTTTCGCAGCAGCAGCAGATAAGGGAAAATCATTGGCATGAGAGAGAGGACGGATCTTCTCAGAAAAACTCAGCACCCAACGAGAGTAATGTGCAAGCATTCCCATTGTTCTGCGTAAAGAACCTGTGTTACTTGGTAGTGGAAGTTTTAACAGTGGCTCGAGGCGTTCCGGGTCAGGTCTAATTTCTCCTTCTTGTATAAGATATCCCAACAGCTTTATAGACCTGAGTCGAAAACTACACTTTTCAAGATTCAGGGTCAGGTTATATCTTCTCGCAACGTCCATAAAATGTTTCAGATTTTTATCATGGTCTTCCTCAGACTCTCCACACACACAGACATCATCAACGTAAGCGAAGGTACCCTCCACTCCTTCTTTCTCAAGGATGCCATCAATTACCCTTTGAAAACTAGCCACTCCATTAGTGACCCCAAAAGGGATACGATTAAATTCATAAAGCTTCCCACAAGCTTCAAAGGCTGTATAGGGTTTTTCTTCCTCTGTTAAACCCACTTGATGGTAAGCACTTCTCAAGTCCAGAGTGCTGTATACTTTAAATCTAGCAACATTATTCACAATCTCATCTGTGTGGTAAGGGGTAGGCATCCAGCCCCGTGAATCGATTGATTGTTTGTGAATAATCTACAACCATTCTTTTCTTGTGATGTTCTCCTTTAGTTACTAATACCTGGGCTCTCCATGGAGAATGACTGGGTCTAATTATCTCTTCACGTAGCATCCGAGCGGTCTCAGATTTAATAAACCTTATACAATCAGCTGCTAAGCAAAAAACCAACCTCTATATAAATGAGTGTCTTACAAAGCAGCGTGGATCCCTCCTCTTCAGGCTGCGTCAAATTCGCAAACGGAACCCTGGTCTTATCAAGCAGTGTTACACTAGGAATGGAACGATCATTGCTAAGAAGGAAAGTGCAGGAAAAAGATATGAAATAAAGTGTGACCAACAACTACTGGCCTTCTTTAGTGATTGTGGTATATCGGAAAACCTGAACCCGGCCAATGCCAGTACTTAAAATAACTCATTCAGTGCCTGAGCCTAACCTAACTTAATCTAACTTTGTCCAAGGTGCTGTCTCTGCATTACCATTTACCAAATGTTCTCTCATTCATATGATCTTCTAAATAATCCGTCAAGTCTCCATGCACTTATCCAAGCATCTACCTCATTATCATTGTAAAATTTTGCTCTTAAATCTAATCTTACCCTATTTTTATAATTTAAATTTAATTGTATTGATTTATGTCCTCTATTGTAAAGTAATTATTGATCTCACTTTGTTCTCTTAATTAAGTTCATACTAATTCTAGGTTAATAACTAAGCTAATTAAAACTTATTATCTTTAAGATTATTTTACTTTACATTTATCATTTGTCAAATTTTTTTATATAATCATCTTGACTGTCTCTACCGATTTTTTGTTCTCTCCACCAAACTTGTGTTTCCTCCAAGGCTATCTAGTGTCCTTATCCTACTTCTATTTGTTTATTTTCTTTTGTTTATTTGCATTTATTGTTGTGTTTTGCTATAATTATTCTTTAATTTTAGTAGACTTAGTACTTTGTAAGCTTTTATTGTATTGTTATATTATTGTATTGTTGTGTTTTGCTATAATTAACTTTTCTATTGAAAAGTAATTATTGATCACATTTTGTTCTCTTAAATAAGTTCATACTATTTCTGGTTAATAACCAGCCTTTTTATGCAGACAAGTATAGACCCAGAACTAAACCTCTTATCCACTATCTATGACAATCATCACTTTAATGATCTGAACTGCAGATATTTTACAGCAAATGATGTAAACAATGTATTATCACATAATCACAATATCTCTGTAATCAACTTAAATGTTAGATCCCTAGGTAAACACTTCGATGATGTTAGTGCCTTAATTGAAACTATTGACAACAAATTCACTTTTATTGTACTTACTGAAACATGGTTGAAAGAGGATACTACTCAACTCTTTAACATGCCTAACTACTTGGCAATTCACAACTGTCGTCAAACTCAGAGAGGTGGTGGTACTGCTCTTTACTACCATCATGAACTAACATGCTTAAAAGTAATTAGAACTAGAGACTGCTGTGGGGAGTATATCTTCGCCAGTTTCAGAGTAAAGGGTACCGAGTCTATCCTGTCTGTGGGAGCAGTCTATAGGATTCCTAACACTGATGTGCCCGAATTCAATTCAAACCTTAGAAATCTAATACTCGATAACAGACTTAACAAAAACCATCTAATTATCGCAGGGGACTTTAATATTGACCTCTGCGAGCCTGAGCACCCTACTACTGTTAGCTTCCTCAACTGTATGAATTCCTGCTTCCTCATACCCTTAATCACTAGACCTACCAGAATCACTGATAGTACTGCCACGACTCTAGATCACATCTGGACCAACATAACCTCTCCGCTTACTTCAGGTATAATCACCGACAGTACTACAGACCATTACCCACATTTCTCTTAACTACCATTAACAAACCACCTCTAGAGTCAAGGGAGATAAGTTTTAGGCTGCACAATGAATCTGCTATAGGCAATTTTATAACTGCTGCTGATAATGTCAACTGGGAATCAGAGTTAGGTAACATAGGGGACATCAACCTAGCAGTACAATCTTTTCTTCAAAAAACTCTAAGCCTTTATAACACCCACTGTCCTATGCTTACAAAACAAGTCACTACCAAAAGGCTTAACAATCCCTGGCTTACAAAGGGAATACTTAAATCCATTAATAAAAAACATGACCTTGAGAAGAAGTATAGGCTAGGAACCGTCTCTAAAGAATTCTCAAAGAATTACTCTTTACTGCTATCTAAGATAATTAGACGAGCCAAAACTAAATACTACGAAGATAAATTTACCCAAATAAAGAGCAACATTAAAAAAACTTGGAGCACAATTTCACAAATCTTGGGATCAAAGAAGATTTTAAATAACAAACCAACACTCCTGTCAAATAACGATGGTCAGCTTTCAGCATCTGATTCTGCTATTGAGTTCAATAGGTTCTTCTCTTCCATTGGGTCATCCCTTGCAAATGATATTCCTTCTTCCAGTACTGAGGTTAAGGACTACCTTACAGGTAACTATCCACAGTCTCTGTACCTAAAGCCTACTAATTCCACTGATGTCAATGAGATAATCCTTTCCCTTAAAACCAAGTCTAGTGCCCTTGAGGAGATTCCGACATTAATTTACAAAAAAGCCTCCAGATCCTTAGCCCCTGCAATTGCATTGCTCTTCAACAAGTCACTTGAACTCCAAACCTTTCCAGATATTCTAAAAAAAGCGAGAGTAACCCCTGTCCACAAATGTGGTGATCCACAGATGTTAACAACTACAGACCTATTTCAATCCTGCCTAACTTATCAAAAATTTTTGAAAAACTAATCTACAAGCAGCTCTACTCTTATCTAGCCAAGCACAATATACTTAGCTCTTGCCAATATGGCTTCAGACCTAAAAAAAGCACTAACGATGCACTGATTAGTATGATTAACTTAATTCATGCAGCTCTTGATAAAAATGAGTTCCCTGTTGGGTTATTTGTGGACCTGCGTAAGGCTTTTGACACTGTGAACCACCAAAACCTTCTTCTTAAATTACATCATTATGGAGTCAGAGGACTCTCCCTGCAATACCTCAAATCTTACCTTACTGATAGACTCCAGTATGTTTCTGTGAACAATTCAATTTCTCCTACCCTACCCATCAACATTGGTGTTCCTCAGGGCAGTATACTTGGCCCTCTCCTCTTTCTCATCTACATTAATGACCTTCCAAATGCCTCCCAACACCTTAGACCAATTCTATTTGCTGACGACACAACCTTCATTTACTCCAGTCCTGACCCCCTTGCTCTAAATGCCACAGTAAATACCGAGCTTAATAAAGTCCATCTTTGGCTAACTGCCAACAAACTCACCCTTAACATTGACAAAACTTTCTATATTCTGTTTGGCAATAAATCCTCTAACCAAATAAATCTCAAGATTAACAATACCCAAATTTGTAACAAATTAGATGGCAAATTCCTTGGCGTTCTCATTGATCACAAGCTTAATTTCCAGGGACACATTCTAAATATATCAAAAAAAGTTTCAAAAACTGTTGGCATTCTTTCCAAGATCAGATATTATGTACCCCGCCCTGCCCTGGTGACTCTCTATTACTCCCTCATCTATCCATATCTCAACTATGGTATTTGTGCTTGGGGTTCTACTACCCAAAATCATTTACGTCCTCTAATTACTCAACACAAAGCTGCTATTAGGACAATATCCAACTCTGGCCCCAGACATCACTCGGTACCCCTACTCAAATCTCTCAATATGTTAGATATTAAGTCACTGCACATTCTCTCATGTGTATTATACATATATAAAACGCTGAACTGTAATGCCAATCCTGACCTCAAAAGCTTCATTGAAAGCTGTAACAGAACCCATGAGCACCACACCAGAAATAAATACAGTTTTGATATTCCAAGAGTACGACTTAACCAAACTAGAAATGCTCTACAAATCAAGGGACCCAGAATGTGGAATGACCTTCCCAACCATGTTAAAGACTGTACCTCTCTCAACCAGTTTAAGATTAAAACTAAACACTACCTGTTAAACTCCCTGTAACCTACCTTACCCCTCTATTGTCAACCCATGTCTTATTTTTTTTTTTCTTATTCAACGCTGTTTGTCTACATATTGTATTTGTGCTGCTTTTCAGTCATGTTCCCCCCCTTTTTTTTGTACCTTTATTTGTATCTGTTCTCAAAACATTTTATTCTTTTTGTTCAATTAGCATTAAGTTTTAGATATTAATGTTTTCTTGCCCGAAACGCATTGCGTAATAGTGGCTTTAGGCATTGTATGTACTAGCTCTATCTATAAATCGATCAACTTATGTAAAATCTCTCTATGTATGTACCTTTCCTGAATAAACATATTTATTTATATTTATTTATTTATTTATGGACATTTTGGACGGCAACAGTTCTCTTGGGAGCAGCCCAAGAAATTAACCATCCCTGAATTTTAGAGCCACGAAGTTAGTTAGCCATTGTAAAGTTTTCCTTGCAGAACTGGCAGTCAATGTAGGTAGGTGGATTTCACAATATACAATATATTTTTGTGGTTATATATTGTTACATTAGCAATAAACGACATTTTGACAATTACAATAAAATTATTTGGTTTTCTGTAACGTAAGTTGAGTTTTATTTCTAAACACCTCAATTTTTACAGTGTAAAATATAAAGCTCCATGTCTTTGCCCACACACACCACGCCCAATTCAGATGCACTTGTGGCCAAGTTTTCCAACAAAAAAGAATATGAATCATTTAGTTTATTTTAAAATGATTATAAACCATTAAAACCATTCATTATTCTTTATGAACATAATTCCATCTGCTGTATGTGTGGACATTTGTATCCAAGATGGGTTTTCTCTATTACTGATTCTCTCCCGCAACCACCACCACCTCTTCTTTGTTCATAATGATTGAGATAACGCCGATGATGTTCCCTGATAATAATTCTAATTTCTAGAAGAGTCTTGGGCATGAAGTATTCAATATGGTCTCCCTCAGCGCCTTCAGCCGCCAACACATCTGCGCGTTCATTTCCATATATTCCAACATGGGAGGGAATCCACATGAACTTGACAACTCTTCCCTAGTTAGTCAGTACCCTCACAGCTCTCTTAATTTCAGCGACTATTGCAAGATTCTCACCCCGATCTTTATTTAGGCTTTGCAATGCTGCTCTCGAATCGGTGCAAATCACTGCACCAATAGTATTCTGTTCAATAATATACCTTAACGCCATAGCAATGGCAGTTAACTCTGCTTGTGTTGAAGAAGTATAATTCTCAATGCGCACTTTTTTCTCATTTTTGTGTTGAAAAAATACATCATCCTTCTTAATTACCGTGTATGCTGCACCAGCCCGGCCATTAATAGGATTTGATGACCCATCAGTGTAGATTTGATCTAGTTCATCTCCAACTTCTTTATAAATTTCCTTAAGATACTTGTGCCTCATTTCTTGTGGTACCATGTTGGTTTTTTTCTTTACCATATCATTGATGATAATCCTGCACGAGTCATCCTCCCAGGGAGGTAACCTCTCTACAGGTAGGAGCTCACGAGCTTGCTCAAGCAGGTGAAGATCTTCAAGGAAACAGACTGATCTGTGATGCCATGCTTTACTTCTCCTGTTTCCCCCTGAAAGTAGCACGGAGCTCAATTTTTTTTTAGCCATGTCATTATAATGGGGATTTCTGGCAATCTTAATTGCAAGCTTAGCATTCAGTTCCATAATTCTTTCTTTAATACTGGGAAGGGATAACTCTTTTAGTAGATTTGACATTTCAGCAGTTTTTTTCTTTGGAACTCCAAGAATGATTGAAATGGCTTCATCTTGTATGCTTTCTAGCCTATTCATATCGCTTTGTGAATAGGTACATAAAACAGGTGCTGCATTGTCAATGATGGAGCGTACATAGCCTGTGTACATCATTTTAAGTTCAGCAATAGAGGCTCCATGGCCATCATTCCAGGTCATAGCTTTCAGTTTCAGTGCCCTAAGTCGACTTTTGCATGTTCCTATGAGTTGATTGAGCTCCTCTTTCTTCCCTTGTTAGAGCCGACAGTGACGCCAAGGTTCGATAGTGGTCAACCCATTCAAGTGTTTCACCATTTATTGTAGTTCTTCATTTTCTCTCAGCTTATCATGAGACAATGCTTTTGTCTCGTTTGTAGAGAGAGTGAAACCTAGCGCAATACATTTTCCTTCCAAGGAGTTCAATGGCCTGTTTTATTTTACAAAGGTGGGAGCTTGTATTAGGACATCGTCTGCATATCCCACTTTTGAGTTCCTTCCGGAATCAATATTTGCAATTGCGTTCATAAGTCATTGAATAGTGTAGGCTTAGACTCTCCTTGGGGGTCCGAGTTTCATATTCATTGTTCTGAGAGACTGCATCCCCAACAGTGAAAGAAAAGCCTTGCTTTCACTTCCTTGTGAGATAGTCTTCAATCATTTCAAGAGTTAACCCTTGACCACCCAAACATAGCAAGTGTCCAAGATTGCAATTCCTTGGGCGTATTTGTCGAAGCATGCCTTCGATGTCAACAAAGACAGAGTACCTAGCGCGCTGTCAATTAAACCAGGTAATAACTATTACAATTGGCTGGTCGCTCCTCTTTGACTAATCATATGACTATCTCTTACCCAAACCTGCTATTTTGTTGCAACAGTCGGTTTAGGATGATTCTTATCTAGCATCTTGCCAAGTACATGACACGAGACTGATGGGTCTGTAATTACCATGGTCATTGGGTTTTGGTATGGAAACAATTATTACGTGTTTCCACTGACTGTTGGGGAAGCCCTCCAATAGGAATTATTGTTAAAACAATTGTATAGTGGATTGCTAGACACTTCACACAGTGCATTGGGTATGTCGTAGGTGATGCCATATTCACCAGGTCTGTAATTTACCTTTTTATAGCGCCCCTCAATTCTTGGGCTGTGATTGGTTCCCATATTCGTCATCCAAGACAGTGTCTTGTTATTTCTAATGCTTCTGTTCATAATGTCGCAGAGCTGTTCCTGCGATTTCGTGCAAGGGATGGAGGAGGAGGGATGCTACCTTACTCCACTTGAGACTTAGTTCTTCAGCTTTACCCTGGGGGTCTATGCCTCGGGCATTTCTCTTCCGAGGGGGAGTCGGACGGTACTGAATTCTGAGATAACTTTCAATTTGGTGATTAAGGTCATGAACAAATGTATCAATATCTTATGGGATTTGGTTATTCCCTGAAACAGTCATTCATCCTGTCTATGAAGATTGGCTTCATATCTCGCCTGAGCGATAACTACTTCTTTTTTTATTTGGATCATTCTTTCAAATGTTCAGTGACAGTGGTATCAGTGTACCAGGTGGTCACAACATAAACTTTTGAACAAGGTATATAATATACTACTGACATATGTGTCATGTGAATTGAGCAGGAGAGCATCCTTTATATCCCTCTAAATTAAAAATATAATAAATAAAAATATTTATTTAATTAATTTTCTTTTATATCCAATTATCCCTTCTTAATATCGAACATTGTATTGTTAATGCTATTATATTGTCTTGCTTCGAAATAAAATGCTTACCAACAACCATTAAAATACATACATAGCTTTACAACATATATATCCCAAAGGAATAGATTAGTTTAGTAAAGCTACTACAAAAATGACAATATAATAGTATTAATTAGGATACATTTGTATACAACAGGACTTTAAGACTTTTAATCTGAGCCTTAATATTATTTGCTGCAGTTGCCTAGCGAGTTTGTTCCCCTTAGAATACCACCCCCTGCAACAGGATTTGTAGGCTTCATGGGGCATAGAATAGACCAAGGGGTATGCTTACCTCGACAATTAAAACAAAATGGAAATTTTTGTTCTTCTAACGTTTTAGCGTCTGTTTATTACCACAATACTTCCACCTGGAGTCGTACTGACATTTCCAAACCAACTGCCCCCAATAATAACAATTCAGGCATAATTTTTGCCTCTCTTTGTTTTTTAAAACTTTTCTATAGCCTAGACCTTGTACAAAAATTTTTTCAGGAGACTCAACTTTTATAAAGCTATAACCTACTGGTTATTATAATTAACAATGTTTATCTTTACCCAAACAATACTATTATGGTAAAGTAGATAACCTTCATCCAAGGAAGTTGGAATTTTGTAGTAATATACCCTCTTTTGTGAAAATACCTTTTTTTGGAACAACCATCACAATATTCTGCAAGCCATCTGTAGTTAGATGTTTAAAGGCCTTCTTCTGTTCCAACTGTGCTGTATGGTTTTAGTTGATAAAGACTGTCCTGAATAGTGGTTATACTCAAAATACTCCATAGCTAAACGTACAGTCCACCCCACCTTTCCACTGAAGTTCAGTAGGCATTTTTTAGGAATTAACACCGCCTCCTTAAACCTGGTGTCTGTATGGTGATTGGTAGAGGTTAACCTTGTCTGACATCATCATTATCATACTCTTCAGTATAAGAATGACTGTCATTTAGGCAGTCTGCCTCAGTCATTTCTTCAACACCACAAGGTACTCACTTTAATCGTCGACAATCACCTTTGACTACTACTACTCTACTACTATTATACTAATAATAATAATAATTCTGTGATTCAAAACCGATATGTGCACAGGAGCATTTGTATTATCCAATGTCTAACTTCCCTTAACAATATTAGGAAT
>WNGS01039858.1:249744-268742 GCA_020271785.1 Procambarus virginalis | reverse complement strand
TTGGTGTAGTGGGTTAAGGCAACTAGTTATGGCAGCTATTGGAAGATAGTTGTGCTTTCTGGGTTCGAGTCCCACTGGTGGGTGTTGTCTAAAGATTGTTAATCTTCTCTTGTGGTTCATGCAAGTATGTGCTTATAGCATAGACACGAGTTCTCCCACATTGACAGTGGCTTGATGAAAAATGCTTGAGTGACCCCTCACTAATCTGGCGCCCTTGGGAGGTGGAGATATTTGAGGTAAATACTTCGAAGTCTCTATCTCTTTTAAGGGTCTGACTTGGTGTAGTGGGTTAAGGCATACTAGTTATGGCAGCTATTGGAAGATAGTTGTGCTTTCTGGGTTCGAGTCCCACTGGTGGGTGTTGTCTAAAGATTGTTAATCTTCTCTTGTGGTTCATGCAAGTATGTGCTTATAGCATAGACACGAGTTCTCCCACATTGACAGTGGCTTGATGAAAATGCTTGAGTGACCCCTCACTAATCTGGCGCCCTTGGGAGGTGGAGATATTTGAGGTAAATACTTCGAAGTCTCTATCTCTTTTAAGGGTCTGACTTGGTGTAGTGGGTTAAGGCATACTAGTTATGGCAGCTATTGGAAGATAGTTGTGCTTTCTGGGTTCGAGTCCCACTGGTGGGTGTTGTCTAAAGATTGTTAATCTTCTCTTGTGGTTCATGCAAGTATGTGCTTATAGCATAGACACGAGTTCTCCCACATTGACAGTGGCTTGATGAAAAATGCTTGAGTGACCCCTCACTAATCTGGCGCCCTTGGGAGGTGGAGATATTTGAGGTAAATGCTTCGAAGTCTCTATCTCTTTTAAGGGTCTGACTTGGTGTAGTGGGTTAAGGCATACTAGTTATGGCAGCTATTGGAAGATAGTTGTGCTTTCTGGGTTCGAGTCCCACTGGTGGGTGTTGTCTAAAGATTGTTAATCTTCTCTTGTGGTTCATGCAAGTATGTGCTTATAGCATAGACACGAGTTCTCCCACATTGACAGTGGCTTGATGAAAAATGCTTGAGTGACCCCTCACTAATCTGACGCCCTTGGGAGGTGGAGATATTTGAGGTAAATGCTTCGAAGTCTCTATCTCTTTTAAGGGTCTGACTTGGTGTAGTGGGTTAAGGCATACTAGTTATGGCAGCTATTGGAAGATAGTTGTGCTTTCTGGGTTCGAGTCCCACTGGTGGGTGTTGTCTAAAGATTGTTAATCTTCTCTTGTGGTTCATGCAAGTATGTGCTTATAGCATAGACACGAGTTCTCCCACATTGACAGTGGCTTGATGAAAAATGCTTGAGTGACCCCTCACTAATCTGGCGCCCTTGGGAGGTGGAGATATTTGAGGTAAATGCTTCGAAGTCTCTATCTCTTTTAAGGGTCTGACTTGGTGTAGTGGGTTAAGGCATACTAGTTATGGCAGCTATTGGAAGATAGTTGTGCTTTCTGGGTTCGAGTCCCACTGGTGGGTGTTGTCTAAAGATTGTTAATCTTCTCTTGTGGTTCATGCAAGTATGTGCTTATAGCATAGACACGAGTTCTCCCACATTGACAGTGGCTTGATGAAAAATGCTTGAGTGACCCCTCACTAATCTGGCGCCCTTGGGAGGTGGAGATATTTGAGGTAAATGCTTCGAAGTCTCTATCTCTTTTAAGGGTCTGACTTGGTGTAGTGGGTTAAGGCATACTAGTTATGGCAGCTATTGGAAGATAGTTGTGCTTTCTGGGTTCGAGTCCCACTGGTGGGTGTTGTCTAAAGATTGTTAATCTTCTCTTGTGGTTCATGCAAGTATGTGCTTATAGCATAGACACGAGTTCTCCCACATTGACAGTGGCTTGATGAAAAATGCTTGAGTGACCCCTCACTAATCTGGCGCCCTTGGGAGGTGGAGATATTTGAGGTAAATGCTTCGAAGTCTCTATCTCTTTTAAGGGTCTGACTTGGTGTAGTGGGTTAAGGCATACTAGTTATGGCAGCTATTGGAAGATAGTTGTGCTTTCTGGGTTCGAGTCCCACTGGTGGGTGTTGTCTAAAGATTGTTAATCTTCTCTTGTGGTTCATGCAAGTATGTGCTTATAGCATAGACACGAGTTCTCCCACATTGACAGTGGCTTGATCAAAAATGCTTGAGTGACCCCTCACTAATCTGGCGCCCTTGGGAGGTGGAGATATTTGAGGTAAATGCTTCGAAGTCTCTATCTCTTTTAAGGGTCTGACTTGGTGTAGTGGGTTAAGGCATACTAGTTATGGCAGCTATTGGAAGATAGTTGTGCTTTCTGGGTTCGAGTCCCACTGGTGGGTGTTGTCTAAAGATTGTTAATCTTCTCTTGTGGTTCATGCAAGTATGTGCTTATAGCATAGACACGAGTTCTCCCACATTGACAGTGGCTTGATGAAAAATGCTTGAGTGACCCCTCACTAATCTGGCGCCCTTGGGAGGTGGAGATATTTGAGGTAAATGCTTCGAAGTCTCTATCTCTTTTAAGGGTCTGACTTGGTGTAGTGGGTTAAGGCATACTAGTTATGGCAGCTATTGGAAGATAGTTGTGCTTTCTGGGTTCGAGTCCCACTGGTGGGTGTTGTCTAAAGATATATATATATATATATATATATATATATATATATATATATATATATATATATATATATATATTGGTATTTTTTGGTAGCAGTCTTTCCTGTAGACATATATTATTAAATATGACCGAAAAAGTAAGATTAATAATTCTAACACGAATTTTCTCGATCTTCCTTATGTTTCTTTTTACTGTTGACGGTAAATGAAAAATCAAATCTCCAAAATTTATTTTTATTTCTAGTCAACAAAGAAATGAGCGAGCTACTGAGGAAGCAGTACGACTCGGTTTTCAGCGAGCCATTAAATGCACTAAAGATCGATAACCCAAATGAATTTTTCATGGATATGATACCAACATCAAATCATATATCAGACGTCACCCTATCCCCCCTGGACTTTGAAGAAGCCATAAACAGTATGCCTATGCACTCTGCACCAGGCCCGGATTCTTGGAACTCCATATTCATCAAGAACTGTAAAAAACCACTATCGCAGGCCCTCCACATTCTGTGGAGACAAAGCCTAGATACTGGCGTTATTCCTGATATTCTAAAAACAGCAGAGATAGCACCACTTCATAAAGGAGGAAATAAGGCAGAGGCAAAAAATTACAGACCGATAGCGTTAACATCGCACATCATTAAAATTTTTGAGAGAGTGCTAAGAAGTAAGCTCAGAAAATACATGGAAGCACAGCATCTCCATAACCCCCGACAACATGGTTTCAGAACAGGGCGCTCTTGCCTGTCGCAGTTGCTGGACCACTATGATATGGCATTAGATGCTATGGAAGACAAACAAAACGCTGATGTAATTTACACAGATTTCGCAAAAGCTTTTGATAAATGTGACCATGGTGTTATTGCACATAAAATGCGCTCAAAAGGAATTACCGGAAAAATAGGCAGATGGATCTACAATTTCCTGACCAACAGAACCAATGTGTAATAGTCAACAAAATAAAATCCAGCCCATCAACCGTTAAGAGCTCAGTCCCCCAGGGTACTGTGCTTGCTCCAGTACTTTTTCTCATCCTCATATCGGACATAGACAAGAACACAACCTATAGCACTGTATCATCCTTTGCAGATGACACCAGGATCTTCATGAGAGCAGGCAACATAGAGGACACGGCAAACCTCCAGTCAGATGTAGATCAGGTCTTTCTATGGGCTACAGAAAAAAATATGGTGTTTAACGAAGATAAGTTCCAGCTCATGCGCTATGGAAAAAATGAAAATATAAAAACGGAAACCACGTTCAAAACTCAGACAAATCATAACATAGCACGAAAAGGCAATGTAAAGGATTTGGGTGTACTCATGTCGGAAGACCTCACCTTTAAAGAACACAATAAAGTGGCCGTCACAACTGCACGAAAAATGACTGGTTGAATAACAAGAACTTTTCACACTAGAGATGCTATACCGATGATGATACTTTTCAAAACACTGGTGCTCTCTAGAGTGGAGTACTGCTGCACAATGACAGCCCCTTTCAAAGCTGGAGAAATTGCTGACCTCATCGTTAAACGCCTGGAAAGAGATGTTGTTGTCTTGCCTCTATACTGAGTTTTTTGAGGCTTACAGTCCCCAAGAGGGCAACATCGTCTATGCCTTCAAATCCCCTCTTGGGGACTGTAAGCCTCAAAAAACTCAGTATATAGGCAAGACAACAACATCTCTTTCCAGGCGTTTAACGATGCATAAGCAACAGGGCTCCATTAAGGAACATATAATCTCTTCCCACAACCAAACCATCACCAGAGAAATCTTAGCAAACAACACAGAAATCATTGATAGATACACCGACAGCAGGCGGCTTGACATCTGCGAGGCACTACACATCAAGAAGTCAACACCAGCAATCAACAGCCAATTAATGCACAACTATATACTACCCACTTCAAGACTCCGCTCCAATATAGAAGCATCAAGAAATATGGGCCAATAGGCCTTCTGCAGTTACAGATCTATCCTTCCTCTTAACTTATACCCATTGTTCCGTGTTCTGTGTTTTGTTGAAACTTTGTTTTTCACCCCACTATTGTATTACATCACCTCACCCAAATGCAGGTATAAGAGCCAATGCTGTTCAGTTATAAGTTGTGTGTGGATAAACTAAAGTCTTGGAAAATGTAATATGTTATTACGAAACGCGTTCAAGCGTTGCGTCAGACTAGAAATAAAAGTGATTTTTGGAGAATTGATTTTTCAGTTACCATCGACAGTGAAAAGAAACATAAGAAATATTGAGAAAATTCGTATTAGAATTATTAATCTTCTTTTTCGGTCATATTTAATAGTATATGTTTACAAGAAAGACTGCTACCAAAATATACTAATATTAAAACGCACGGCCCAGCAACAAGGAATCAAGCCTTCACGATAAAATATCGCCAAGATCTCTTTCGAAATCAGATACACGAGGTAGAAAATGAAATCAAAGACAACAAAACGCAACTACCTCATGCTACAAACCAATGGAGAAACAGCAACATCGACGAAACCTCCGTGCTCGTATCGAGCAACACCTCGACATCCTCACAGATCGACATCACCTCAGCACCGAAACTTGGATAATAAAGAAACTAACAACATTATATGGAGGACCTATGGCAATTCCACGACCAAGAGACGGCTTCCTGAACCTTGCAGGAATCAACCTAACTGAGGAACAAGTCACTCTCCTAAATCTGGGTATAAACTGTCACGTTATGTCCAGACCAACCTCGAGACAAAAAAAGGTCACCACCAAAGACACCTTACAAGCAGAACTTATCGCAGAAGGAGGAAAGATTTGAGGCAACTACAGAAGCACCATACTGTCCCCCGAGCTCAAAGCGGCAGCTAGGAGCCCTCGTGAGAACAAGGAGATAGTCAGGAGAGGTGACAAGTCGCCAATATACGCCATTCTTAAAAAAGACGAATATCTGGCGAAAATGAACCTCATACTCTCTGACCAAACTAAATTTCATAGAGTAACGAAGGATACTACAGCCGAATTGAAAGGAAAGGTTAACAGATTGATCGAAACTGTAAACGCCAAGAAATCCGGACTCCACCTGCCAAAGATTATTGGGGAATTCAAACCTGGGTATGCGTATGGAAATGTCAAGACACACAAGCCTGGAAACCCAATTCGGTCAATCATCAGCCAGATACCCACACCCACGTACAGACTGGCAAAACGACTCAACGGCTTGCTGACCCCTTATGTCCCTCGCGCCTTCAGCCTGAAGTCTCCAAAGGAATTTGTTGACTTACTGCGGGGAACACAGGCCGCAGGGATAAGAGCCTTGTTAGACGTAGAATCACTGTTTGCCAAAGTACCTGTGGATGAAACCATCGGGATGATAGCGGACAGAGTATATCGTGATCCGGCATGTACTCCTCTTGACATACCAGAAAACATTCTAAGGAAACTACTCCAAGCTTGTACTAAAGAGGCCCCCTTCCTGAGCCCGGATGGGCACATGTATAAGCAAGTAGATGGGGTCGCCATGGGTTCTCCCCCCTAGGTGTCCTGTTTGCGAACTTCTACATGGGTACCATCGAACAGAAGGTCTTAGTCGACATGAACTTGAAACTGGCCATATACTGCAGGTATGTTGACGAAATTTTCACACAGGTACCTGATGTCAGACATCTGTATGAGCTGAAAAGACATTTGAGCAGAATTCTGTGTTGCGTTTCACTTACAAGATGAAGAAGGATGGGAAGCTGCCCATTCTAGATGTAACAGTCATGGAAAGGAGTGGAGGTTTCCACACTGCAGTCTACACTAAGGAAACAAACATAGGAATGTGCCTCAATGCCAACAGTGACTGCTCAGACAGGTACAAGAGGAGTGTTGTTAACGCTTATGGCGACCATGCTCTCAGCCACAACTCAGGATGGAAGCAAGTCGATGAAGAACTCTGTAGGGTAAGGCAGGTCCTAGTCAACAATGGCTTCTCCAATGGTTTCGATGAAGACATCAAAAGAAGCAAGGTGAAACGCCATGCATACTCTGAAGAGACAACTAACACAACACCTTCACCCCCTATTAGACTATTTTACAGGAACTTCTTTTCCACAGCTCATAAAACGGAGGAAAGGGTCCTGAAAGATAATGTTAATAGGAACGTTATCCCTACAGACAAAAATCAGAAGATGCAATTGACGATTTACTATAAAACCAAAAAAAAACGGCCATCCTACTCATGAAAAACTCACCAAACACAAAGCAGAACGCCTTAAAAGAGACTAACGTTGTCTATGCCTTCAAATGCTCACTTGGGGACTGTAAGCCCCAAAGAACTCAGAATATAGTTAAGACAACAACATCTCTTTCCACGCGATTAACAATGCATAAGCAACAGGGCTCCATCAAGGAACATATAATCTCTTCCCACAACCAGACCATCACCAGAGAAGTCTTAATAAACAACACAGAAATCATCGATAGATACAGCGATAGCAGCGGATTGACATCTGCGAGGCACTACATATCAAAAAGTCATCACAAGCAATCAACAGTCAATTACTGCACAACTATATTCTACCTACTTGAAGACTCCGTACCAATATAGAAGCATCAAGAGGAAGTATGGGCCAATAGGCCCTTTGCAGTCACTTCCATTCTTCTCTCTCACTTATCCAATTTATATCCATTGCACCGTGTTCTGTCTTGTGTTGGTCAAAATTGTTTTCACCTCATCTAAAACGGTTACAACATATCACCTCACCCAAATGCAAGTATATAAGAAAAGCTGTTCAATGTTAGCATTAAGTAAAACTCTGTTTTCAGGTTACAGTTGTGTGTGTGTGTAAACGAAAGTCTTTGAAAATGTAATAAGTTATTCCGAAACGCGTTCAAGAGTCGCGTCAGACTAGAAATAAAAGGGAATTTTGGAGAACTGATTTTTCAATTACCACCGACAGCAAAAAGAAACGTAAGAAATATTGAGAAAATTAGTGTTAGAATTATTAATCTTACTTTTTCAGTTATATTTAACATCATATGTTTACAAGAAAGATTGCTACCAAAATACACTAATATATATATATATATATATATATATATATATATATATATATATATATATATATATATATATATATATATATATATATATATATATATATTATATATATATATATATATATATATATATATATATATATATATATATATATATATATATATATATATATATATATATATATAAGCCTATACTTGCTTGAACCACAAGTGACAATCTTTAGACAACACCCACCAGTTGGCCTGGAACCCAGAAAGCACAACTACCTTCCAGTAGCTGCCATAACTAGTACGCCTTAACCCACTACACCACATCAGATCCTAAAAGAGACAGAGATTTCCAGTAATATATACACCCCAAATATCCCCATCTCCCAAGGGCACTAGATTAGTGAGGGGGTCACTATAAGTTTTTCATCAAGCTACTGTTAATGTGGGAGAACTCGTGTCTATGCTATAAGCCTATACTTGCTTGAACCACAAGTGAAGTTCAACAATCTTTAGACAGTAGATACAGTGTGTACCTGCCACTCTGTGGCAGGTACCCTGGCCCACACAGTGGCTGGTACACACTATATCCACTGCAACATACTTCAAAGCCATGAAAGAGAGGTAGGAATTCTGGGGTATTTAACCAACAGAATTCCATTTCTTTCCCAGGCAATGAGATGGTGAGGGACCACTGGAGATCTTTTAATCGAGCCCTGTTATGTGGGAAAACTCGGTGTAAATGCCTAATGCACAGACTTGCCAAATAACCGCAACCTGAAGATTATAAGTTTTTAACACTCAACCAACCTGGATACTCGAACCCTGTCCCACAGAATGGCAGGTCCACAATGTATCCACTGCATCATACTTCAAAGCCATGAAAGAGATGTAGGAATTCTGGGGTATTTAACCAACAGAATTCCATTCCTCTCCCAGGGAATGAGATGGTGAGGGACCACTGGGGTTCTTTTAATCGAGCCTTGTTATGTGGAAAAACTCGGTGAAAATGCTTAATGAACACACTTGCCTAATAACTGCAAGCTGAAGTTTATAACTTTTTAATACTCAACATACCAGAGACTCGAACCCTGGCCCACAGAGTGGCAGGTACACAATGTATCCACTGCATCATACTTCAAAGCCATGAAAGAGAGGTAGGAATTCTCGGGTATTTAACCAACAGAATTCCTTTCCTCTCCCAGTCAATGAGATGGTGAGGGACCTCTGGTGCTCTTTTAATCGAGCCCTGTTATGTGGGAAAACTCAGTGTAAATGCTTAATGCACAGACTTGCCTAATAACTGCAAGCTGAAGTTTATAACTTTTTAACACACAACCCACCAGGAGACTCGAACCCTGGCACACAGAATGGCAGGTACACACTGTATCAACTGCACCAAACTTCAAAGCCATGAAAGAGAGATTGGAATTCTGGAGGATTTAACCAATAGAATTCCATTTCTCTCCCAGGGAATGAGATGGTGAGGGACCACTGGGGCTCTTTTAATCGAGTCCTGTTATGTGGGAAAACTCGTTGTAAATGCTTAATGTATAGACTTGCCTAATAACCGCAACCTGAAATTTGTAACTTTTTAACACGCAACCCACCAGGAGACTCGAACCTTGGCACACAGAGCTGCAGGTACACACTGTATCCACTGCACCATACTTCAAAACCATGAAAGAGAGGTAGGAATTCTGGGGTATTTAATCAACAGAATTCCATTCCTCTCCCAGGCAAGGAGATGGTGAGGGACCACTGGTGCTCTTTTAATCGAGCCCTGTTATGTGGGAAAACTCGATGTAAATGCTTAATGCACAGACTTGCCAATTAACCGCAAGCTGAAGTTTATAACTTTTTAACACTCAACCCACCAGCAGAGCACCAGAGGTCTTTCACCATCTCATTGCTTGGGAGAGGAATGGAGTTCTGTTGGTTAAATACCTCAGAATCCCTCCCTCTCTTTCAAGGCTTTGAAGTATGGTGCAGTGGATACAGTGTGTATCCCGAACCCTGGCCAACAGAGGGCCTCTCTGTTGGCCAGGGTTCGAGTCTCCTGGTGGGTTGAGTGATAAAAAGTTATAAACTTCAGCTTGCGGTTATTAGCAATGTCTGTGTACATATATATATATATATATATATATATATATATATATATATATATATATATATATATATATATATATATATATATATGTCGTACCTAGTAGCCAGAACGCACTTCTCAACCTACTATGCAAGGCCCGATTTGCCTAATAGGCCAAGTTTTCATGAATTAATTGTTTTTCGAATACCTAACCTACCTAACCTAACCTAACCTAACTTTTTCGGCTACCTAACATAACCTAACCTATAAAGATAGGTTAGGTTAGGTTAGGTAGGGTTGGTTAGGTTCGGTCATATATCTACATTAATTTTAACTCCAATAAAAAAAAATTAACCTCATACATAATGAAATCGGTAGCTTTATCAATTCATAAGAAAAAAATTAGAGAAAATATATTAATTCAGGAAAACTTGGCTTATTAGGCAAATCGGGCCTTGCATAGTAGGCCAAAAAGTGAGTTCTGGCTACTAGGTACGACATATATATATATATATATATATATATATATATATATAATATATATATATATATATATATATATATATATATATATATATATATATATATATATATATATATTTTTTTTTACAAAAGTGAGGGTACCACCTCTGGTGCCAATGTGGGGACCCATAGCCTCGGAGAAGAAAATAAAACGTATTCAGAGGAGACCTTGTGGTTTCTCACTGAACACTAATATTTTCTTTCCTACCACCCCCATTCTTTTGTATGTACACATATATATTTGCTTTATTTGAACTTTGTTACAAAAAAGGAGTTACATATAGGTTACAAAGATGGTTATCATAGGTTGTCGAGTTCCTCCAGCTCCTCAGATGGCGGGCAGGAACCCTGGATGCAGTGCGCATTTCCCCTCTGTATCGCCACGCTGAGGCGCTGGAAAAGAAAGCTGGCAGCTCTAGGGTCCCTTGTTGTTTCAATGAGCCTAGAACCCAGTTCCTTCAAAAAACTGGTAGCACTTTTACCCCAGGCGCCGAGTGTCTCAGAAGCAATGGGGACAAAATTGTAGTGGTGATCCAGTTCTCTATACTTACGGGATTTGGCTGCTTCCCTGTGGGTGGCAGCGCCACCTGGTTGTGCAACACTGAGGTCAATGTAGGTGTTAGCCAGGGTTGATACGCACGTGTAGTCCCATACCAACTGCTTGCCATTCTTCCAGGGGTTCACTGTGATACCATCCGGGCGACCAATAAGAGCATCAGAGTTACGGGGCGTTAGGTAACGGGGCTCTCTTTCAGCTGGGCATCCAGCTGTGGTGAGGCTCCTCTTGATGATGTCGTTAACTTCACTGTGCCTCGAGTGCCATCCTCCTGTGCTTTGGCAGAGTAGGCCATGGTGGCCGTACCTGTCAGCCACCACCTCGCCGCAAATACACCTATATCTGGTGTGGATTGGGGCAGCAAGGCGGAGGGCCACAGCAATTCGGAGGGCGTGTGGTGTGAGACGCGTGCCAGTTGCCGACATTGGGGTTGCTAACAGGAAATCCCCTGCATGTGGGGCTGCTACTGCTGTGAGGCGAGCAATGTCGTGTTGTGTTGTTGCAGCACCCAGGCACTCTGCAGCAACTTGGTCTACAATGGGGCCATCCCAGCTGGATTGCTTGTGGGCTTTTGGGGATGGTGGTTGAGGTGATGGGCCTGCACGAGAGGCCCACTCTGTGGCACAGCGTGTAAAATTGGGATCATGTACACCTGCCAGCTGATGTAAGTGGGCAGGTAGAATTTCCTTCACAAGGTCGTCGGATGCTGATAAGGAGGACAGGAAGGCTGGAACAGCGATTTGCGTTGCTGTTCGAACTCCGAGGCCCCCAAGTCTTACGGGAAGAGAGGCTTGTTTCCACTGTAGGTCATCAAGAGAGAGGTTAAGGGCTTTTTCTAGCATTGATTTCAGTAACCGGTCATACTCACTTAGTTTTGGCTACTGTAAGATGGTGAACACCTCAGAAAGTAGGTTAACCTGGGGAGGGACAGACATCTGGTGATGAGGTAGAGTGCATCATGAGCATCAATATCCTCAATCCTCCCATCCATCCTCTTAAGGTCGGCGATTTTCTTATCAAGGACCTCATCGATGGCTTTCAACCACAGGGGAGCTCCTAGGAGTGTGCTCTCTTCAGGTTTAGTTTTATGGATGTTTGGCAGAAGACCCTCTATTCTCTCTACGATGCCCTGGTTGGAACATATTATTTCACATTTAGAAGGGTTCAGGGTGAGGCCTAAAACTGCACCTTGCTCCTGGATTTTTCTGATGTCCTCCAGGAGGGAGTCTTGGGAGCCAGCTAGGGTACCATCATCCAAGAACCAGATGTTAAGCTCGCTGGACAGGACCTCTGTGACTTGTTTGATGACTAAGCAGAAAAGGAGAGGAGCAAGGGGTCACCCTGTTGGACGCCTTCCCGCGAGTCAATTTCATGTTCGCCAAAAAGTAGCTTAAGATCCATACTGTAGCATGAATGTACAACCAAATTGAAGGCATTTTTTAAATCTAGCTTGATAAGGGCCTTTTCGTCTGTGATGTTGGCGATGAAGGCTCGAGCTGCATGGGCTGCCGCCTCACACCCTTGTGGAATGCCAAACCCGAGCTGTTTTGGCTTCTGCATGTTGGCTGCTGCATCACTAACTGTTCTTGCAGCTGCCTTTGCGACGAGACGCCGGAGAGAATTGCCAACAGCTATTGGCCTGATCCCTCCATCCTTTTTCTTTAGAACACAGAGAGATGCTCCAAAAAAAATAGGTCTTATGGACGCTGGTATGTTGCCAGCTAGACATGTGTTGGTGAATCTGGTTAGTTCCACCAAGAGGTTCTTTGCAATATCACGCAGTGCAGGGTTGAGCATTTGCTTGAGGTGGTTGGGTTTTAGTCCTGTGAACCCACCTGCTGATCCTGTTGGGAAGGACATGGCTGCTTTATGGACCACAGATTCAGCCACCCAGAGAGGTTCTGCTCCGGTAGCCCCCACTTGTACAACGTCGTCCCCACGCGGAGCCCTGGCAGGTTGTTTCTCCCTTAGGGCTTGAGCTGTTGCGGCATCTCTGTCGGCAATTGAATCCTCACTGGTGATGACTCTTATTGCGCCTATTTTCTTGGTGACTGATGTTCTGATTTTTGATGTCTCGGATATGGCACTGTTGCTCTTCCTGCCGTGGGTGTTTCTCGTGCGAGTGGGAAGGCGAACCTGGTTGTCCTCCCTGGGAAAATCATTTATAGCTTTGATGACTGAGGCAGCTAAGGTTTTGTCTCTCCTTGCAGGGGTGGTTAGACATATGTTGCCAAACATTAGGAGGTTGTGCCATGCTTTGATTCGTTCCAGGAGAGTCGTTGACCTTTCTCAGGAGGGCAGATAATTTGGCTGCTGCATGGGGGCGGGCTGCTTTAGGGATGTGTTGCAAGGTTCTGGCTGATGTTGCTTTGATAGCCTCTAATAAATTTTCTGTGGGAATGAAGGTCTGGGAGGTGTTTTGCCTGACGGGCGGTGTGGGCTGTTGATTGGTGTTCTCCCTGGGGGGGCGCCCAGAACCCAAACACCTGGCTCTGTTGTGGTAATGATTGCGCACATTACCGTCACTCAACCGGATAAAGCATACCCTGTCACACGTCTGACATCTGCCTTGTCTGCCCCTGCTTGATGGCTCATCTTGGCTTGGAGAAGCCTGGCTGGCTGTTGAGAGCTACGACATGGGCGGGCGCTGGGCGGGCACTGGGCGGGAGGGTGGAGACTGGAGGGTGGGCGGCGGTTGGAGGCTGGGGGGATGATCAGCTGGCCGTGGCACTTACTACTCAGATGAGTGGTAATACATATACCGCTACTATACAATGTGTGGGTATACACCCACTACACAATATGTGGGTATACATTGGGTGGGTGGGTGGCGTAGACACACATGGGAGCCTCCCGAGTTCTATGGGCGGGTGGCAAGGTGGCCTCGTGGGTGGGGAGGCGACGTGGTGGGGTGGGGAAGGAGGGGGAGAGCAGGTACTTCCCGGCCTGGGCGCTGGGTGGGGCGGGGGTAAGGGCGACACTAACACTGGTATAATTCCCCGTATATCACTGCACAATGATGAATGAATCATACACTTATTATCTGACTCACTGCACGTGTGATGTAATCACAATATGATAGATATGTTGCGCCAGTTATTGCTGACAACGTAACTTGTTCAACAAAACTTTCAAAAAAGAAAAACACAAAACACTATTTGGCACACACGTAACCCCCACCTCTCTCTCCTGACCACACAACACCCCTCACTCACCCCCCACCTCCCCTCACTATGGGAGGCCTGCAGGGTCCATCCTGGCCCCTCACTCCAGCCTCCATGACTCCACGCTGCCAACCCACCTGTTTTGATAAGTTTTCACATAGATGGTACACCGGAGGCACTTCCGGCCACTCCCACGTCTGCTTGGTGTCTTCACGGTGAATATGGTTGAGTCTTGGTACGGTGAGGCCAAGATGTCTCAGGGTAATGGCTGAGAAGGCAGCAGCTCCTCTGCCACACGTCCGTCCCCTAGGCCTCTCTCTCTCTCTCTCTCTCTCTCTCTCTCTCTCTCTGATATATATATATATATATATATATATATATATATATATATATATATATATATATATATATATATATATCACTGAAAACTCACACCCCAGAAGTGACTCGAACCCATACTCCCAGGAGCAACGCAACTGGTATGTACAGGGACGCCTTAAACCACTTGACCATCACGACCGGACATAAGGAAGTGATAGCCGAGGCTATATGAACCACTTTCCCGCCGGCACTCGGATGGTAATCTTGGGCATAGCATTTTATCAAATCACCTCATTTTTTGGGGCAACACGTGAGGAACACAAATGCAAACAAGCCTGAATGGTCCCCAGGACTAGATACAACTGAAAACTCACACCCCCAGAAGTGACTCGAACCCATACTCCCAGGAGCAACGCAACTGGTATGTACAGGGACGCCTTAAACCACTTGACCATCACGACCGGACATAAGGAAGTGATAGCCGAGGCTTCGGCTATCACTTCGGAGTGATATGCCCAAGATTACCATCCGAGTGCCAGCGGGGAAGTGGTTCATATAGCCTCGGCTATCACTTCCTTATGTCCGGTCGTGATGGTCAAGTTGTTTAAGGCGTCCCTGTACATACCAGTTGCGTTGCTCCTGGGAGTATGGGTTCGAGTCACTTCTGGGGTGTGAGTTTTCAGTTGTATCTAGTCCTGGGGACCATTCAGGCTTGTTTGCATTTGTGTTCCTCACGTGTTGCCCCAAAAAATGAGGTGATTTCATAAAATGCTATGCCCAAGATTACCATCCGAGTGCCGGCGGGGAAGTGGTTCATATAGCCTCGGCTATCACTTCCTTATGTCCGGTCGTGATGGTCAAGTGGTTTAAGGCGTCCCTGTACATACCAGTTGCGTTGCTCCTGGGAGTATGGGTTCGAGTAACTTCTGGGGTGTGAGTTTTCAGTGATATATATATATATATATATATATATATATATATATATATATATATATATATATATATATATATATATATATATATATATTAGTATATTTTGGTAGCAGTCTTTCCTGTAGACATATATTATTAAATATGACCAAAAAAGTAAGATTATTAATTCTAACACGAATTTTCTCAATGTTTCTTATATTCTTTTTCACTGTTGATGGTAACTGAAAAATCAATTCTGCAAAGTTCATTTTTATTTCTAGTCTGACGCGACACTTGAGCACGTTTCGTAAAACTTATTACATTTTCAAAGACTTTAGTTTACACACACACAACTATAACTGAACAGAGTTTAAACAGCATTTTCTTTTTTATACCTTCATTTGGGTGAGGTGATATGTTACAATAGTTTTGGATGAGGTGAAAACAAACTTTCAACACAACACAGAACACGAAACAATTGGTATAAGCTAAAGGGAAGAATAGAAGTAACTGCAGAGGGCCTATTGGCCCATATTTCTTGATGCTTCTATATTGGAGCGGAGTCTTGAAGTGGGTAGAATATAATTGTGCGTTAATTGGCTTTTGATTGTTGGTATTGACTTCTTAATGTGTAGTGCCTCGCAGATATCAAGCCGCCTGCTATCGCTGTATCTATCGATGATTTCCGTGTTTTTTGTTAAGACTTCTCTGGTGATGGTCTGGTTGTGGGAAGAGATTACATGTTCCTTGATAGAGCCCTGTTGCTTATGCATCGTTAATTGCCTGGAAAGAGATGTTGTTGTCTTGCCTATATACTGAGTTCTTTGAGGCTTACAGTCCCCAAGTGGGCATTTGAAGGCATAGACGACATTGGTCTCTTTCAACGCGTTCTGCTTTGTGTCTGGAGAGTTTCTCATGAGTTGGTTGGCAGTTTTCATGGTTTTATAGTAAATCGTCAATTGTATCTTCTGATTTTTGTCTGTAGGAATAACGTTCCTATTAACAATATCTTCCAGGATCCTTTCCTCCGTTTTATGAGCTGTGGAAAAGAAGTTCCTGTAAAATAGTCTAATAGGGGGTACAAGTATTGTGTTAGTTGTCTCTTCAGAGGTTGCATGGTGTTTCACCTTCCTTCTGATGTTGTCTTCAACGAAACCATTGGAGAAGCCGTTGTTGACTATGACATGCCTTATCCTACAGAGTTCTTCATCGACTTGCTTCCATCCTGCGCTGTGGCTGAGAGCACGGTCGACATAAGCGTTAACAACACTCCTCTTGTACATGTCTGGGCAGTCACTGTTGGCATTGAGGCACATTCCTATGTTTGTTTCCTTAGTGTAGACTGCAGTGTTGAACCCTCCGCTCCTTTCCATGACTGCTACATCTAGAAAGGATAGTTTCCCATCTTTCTCCATCTCGTAAGTGAAACGCAACACGAAATTCTGCTCAAATGCTTCCTTCAGCACTTGCAGATGTCTGACATCAGGTACCTGTGTTAAAATGTCGTCAACATACCTGCAGTATATGGCCGGTTTCAAGTTCATATCGACTAAGACCTTTTGTTCGATGGTACCCATGTAGGAGTTCGCAAACAGGACACCTAGGGGAGAACCCATGGCGACCCCATCTACTTATTTATACATGTGTCCATCCGGGCTCAAGAAGGGTGCCTCTTTAGTACAAGCTTGGAGTAGTTTCCTTAGAATGTTTTCTAGTATGTCAAGAGGAGTACCATATGTAGTTAATTTAAATGTCTTTACGTGGCGCCACAAAGTAGAGTATTTCAGCTAAGCATTTATTTCGTCCACTGGTGTCGATCGAGGAATTACAGGTAATATTTACCTGAAATCTACTGCAAGCAATACTAATTCATTCACAAATGGTCTGATGTTTCTCCGCAAATCTTGCAATAATCGATCAAGAGCCTTGAGCGATTTTTTATGGAGCATTGTGCATTCATCCCAAACACTAAGTTCGCATTTCTGCAATACTTTTCCAATACCGGATGCTTTGGAAATGTTGCACGTGGGCGTTTCAATGAATTGCATGTTCAATTGCGATTTTAAAGCTGAAGTAGCAGTTCTTCCACCTTGTAGCAATGTCGCAGCAATTCCAGATGATGCAAGAGCTAAGGAGGCATTTTTCCGAAAATCCGAAGAAAAATGGAATATTTACGAAAAATTACGAAAAATACTACAACGTTGTGGCAACACTGTGCTGCAAACCGTTTTTTGTTATCTTGATAAATAACGTAATTAGAGTCATATTTCCTGCTGCAAGTTTCCCCAATCCGGTCCTCGCGGCCTGGGTGCGCCGTGCGGTATTGTGTCTTACGTTGTAGAAGTCTAATATTTCGTAATAGCGTGGAAAATAGCGTGATATGCATGAAACTAATATAAACTCACTTATTGGCAACTGTCTCGTGTGTGGGGATAGGAGGCTCAGTCACTCTGTGTGTGCCTGAGGGAGTGGGTGTATCGTTGACGTGCTCTCCCAGAACAGCGCTCCCAAAATAGTTATTTGGGCTATTTGTACTGCAATATGACGTACCAAACGAACAAGAGGAAAGCGCTGAAGGCTAGATGTATGCGAGCTCTCCATAGAAGGTACTAGCTGGCCGCAATGCGTAGATCACGCACTGTGAGGAGTGTGGTGGCGTCTCCGCCAGCAGTGTGAGGGAGCTTCTTGCAGCCCGCGCGCCCCCCCCCCCCCACAATCCCACCTTCTGCCGCCTCACTTCTTGCACCAGCTACTCCTCATGCTGGACATACGGGACTGGTACTTTAGTAAGAAGGACAAGGAGATGCAGAAACCAACGAGACGCACCACCAAACCAAGCAAGGCCCCTGAGGGAGCTGACCCCGGGTATGGGGCAGGGCCCTAATATAGTGCCACTGCAGTGCCACCTTCAGGACCCATATTTCTGACCAATTATATTAGGTTAGTATCTTTTAGTGTTATATTGTGGTATTACTTCATAAATATTTGTACATATATAACTGGTGGCAAATATTTAATTAATTTTTATTAATTTTTTTTTTTTTTTTTAATAATTTTTTTTCTTTTATTAATCAGGCGATCTTCATGGAACTTGCACACCATATTGAACCCATGCCTATCTACAAGGCTGCAAATTTTGAATGATATTGGTCGGCATCAACCTCACCCAAAGGTGGGTGAACTTTGACCTTCGTTTGTGGAGGTAAATATTTTACAACTATATCTCACTTCACAGCCTTTATTTATTATTCAATTTACATGAAACTTGCACAGTATATGTAGAGTTTATGCCTCTAAAAAATGATATAGCGTTTCTTATCTATGTAGATTTATTGATTTTATAAATATTGGTATACATCATTTTGTTGCATACTTTTTTGGGGAAATTTAAAAATCTGTATTATTGCACTAAATACATCTGGGATAAAAATCCTTTAACAATTCTTTATTATATAGTAAGGTCATAGCTAAGTGTCATAAAAATGATTTTGGTTCACAATTGTGGGCTGTGAAATTATTTGAATATTGTTGAAAAATTTTCTATTTTTTTTTTTTTTTTCTCCTCTCTATTTAGGCTGAGATGCTGAAACTTGGCCCAGTTGCAGCATCTTTCACATGTATCAGGATAATAAATTTTGAATGCCCTACAACAACTTTCATATTTACAAAGTAATGTTCCCTAATATTCCTAGGCTAACGCTTGAGCAAAAAAGCATTAACAATCAAATAATTCAAGATGTCAATAACGGGCTTGGAGAAATCTTCTTAGATGCGCCAAGAGGAACTCGTAAAACCTTCCTAATTAGATTGATTCTGGCAGTATTTCGATCCCAAAAGGGCATAACC
>WNGS01039858.1:230385-241276 GCA_020271785.1 Procambarus virginalis | reverse complement strand
TATAGCTCAGGCTATCACTTCCTTTTGTCCGGTCGTGATGGTCAAGTGGTTTAAGGCATCCCTGTACATACCAGTTGCGTTGCTCCTGGAGTATGGGTTCGAGTCACTTCTGGGGTGTGAGTTTTCAGTTGTATCTAGTCCTGGGGACCATTCAGGCTTGTTTGCATTTGTGTTCCTCACGTGTTGCCCCAAAAATGAGGTGATTTGATAAAATGCTATGCCCAAGATAACCATCCAGGTGCCGGCGGGGAAGTGGTTCATATAGCTCGGCTATCACTTCCTTTTGTCCGGTCGTGATGGTCAAGTGGTTTAAGGCATCCCTGTACATACCAGTTGCGTTGCTCCTGGAGTATGGGTTCGAGTCACTTCTGGGGTGTGAGTTTTCAGTTGTATCTAGTCCTGGGGACCATTCAGGCTTGTTTGCATTTGTGTTCCTCACGTGTTGCCCCAAAAAATGAGGTGATTTGATAAAATGCTATGCCCAAGATAACCATCCAGGTGCCGGCGGGGAGTGGTTCATATAGCTCGGCTATCACTTCCTTTTGTCCGGTCGTGATGGTCAAGTGGTTTAAGGCATCCCTGTACATACCAGTTGCGTTGCTCCTGGGAGTATGGGTTCGAGTCACTTCTGGGGTGTGAGTTTTCAGTTGTATCTAGTCCTGGGGACCATTCAGGCTTGTTTTCATTTGTGTTCCTCACGTGTTGCCCCAAAAAATGAGGTGATTTGATAAAATGCTATGCCCAAGATAACCATCCAGGTGCCGGCGGGGAAGTGGTTCATATAGCTCAGGCTATCACTTCCTTTTGTCCGGTCGTGATGGTCAAGTGGTTTAAGGCATCCCTGTACATACCAGTTGCGTTGCTCCTGGGAGTATGGGTTCGAGTCACTTCTGGGGTGTGAGTTTTCAGTTGTATCTAGTCCTGGGGACCATTCAGGCTTGTTTGCATATATATATATATATATATATATATATATATATATATATATATATATATATATATATATATATATATGTCGTACCTAGTAGCCAGAACGCACTTCTCAGCCTACTATGCAAGGCGCGATTTGCCTAATAAGCCAAGTTTTCCTGAATTAATATATTTTCTCTAATTTTTTTCTTATGAATGATAAAGCTACCCATTTCATTATGTATGAAATCAATTTTTTTAATTGGAGTTAAAATTAACGTAGATATATGACTGAACCTAACCAACCTTACCTAACCTAACCTATCCTATCTTTATAGGTTAGGTTAGGTTAGGTAGCCGAAAAAGTTAGATTAGGTTAGGTTAGGTAGGTTAGGTAGTCGAAAAACAATTAATTCAAGAAAACTTGGCTTATTAGGCAAATCGGGCCTTGCATAGTAGGCTGAGAAGTGCGTTCTGGCTACTAGGTACGACATATATATATATATATATATATATATATATATATATATATATATATATATATATATATATATATATATATATATATATATATATTTATATATATATATATATATATATATATATATATTATATATATATATATATATATATATATATATATATATATATATATATATATAATATATATATAATATGTGAATGTACTGAACATTACTTAAGCATGTTTTCCCCCATCCTCTAGTCACAATCACCTTTGTTAAGGTCATCTTCTAACGTCAACCTTTGTTAAAGTCATCATCTAACTACAACGACCTTTGTTAAAACCATCTTCCAGCTACAGTCAACTTTGTTAAAGCCATTCTCCAGTCACAACCACCTTTGTTAAAGTCATCTTGTAGTTACAGCCACCTTTGTTAAAGTCATCTTGTAGTTACAGCCACCTTTGTTAAAGTCATCTTCCAGCTACAACTACCTTTGTTAAAGCCATTCTCCAGTCACAACCACCTTTGTTAAAATCCTCTTCTAGTCACAGCCACCTTTGTTAAAGTCATCTTCCAGCTAACTATAACCTTTGTTAAAGCCATCTTCCTTACACAACCACCTTTGTTAATGCCATCTTCTACCTACAACAACCTATGGTAAAACCATCTTCTAGTCACAACCACCTCTGTTAAAGCCATCTTCTAGCCACAATCACCTTATGTAAAGCCATCTTATCAATACTATGTAATCAAATCAAATCAAAATAAATGTGTATTCAGGTAAAAGTACATACATATAAGATGAGTTACAAACATAATGATGCACTTCTAGAAAGAGCTAGTACAGACAATGCCTATCGCCACTAATATGCACTAGCGTTTAGGGAAAGGATCGGCCAATAAAACTTAGTTAGTTTACTCAATACTAAAGTCAGTTCTTTACAAAAAAGTAAGTAAGTAATTATCAATAGAAGGCACCAAACCGTCTTTACAAAAAAAAAAAGTAAGTTGTAATATTAGCATAACACTTAACCATTCAAATTATTCAGTAGTCATACTTTTAGATTTTGTTTTAGATGCATTATTTGTCTGCGATTTATACAAATTGTTACAGGCGTGGCTGGAGTGAGGAGGTGTACAGACACAAGTAGGGGAAATTAAATTAACATGACGTAAACACGATTTGATTGATAACTAAAATAAGCAAATTATATGAGGAAATTAAAGATATTTGAATACCCTCAACATTTTACATCAACGTATTTAGAGGCTAGCCACAATGTAACACATGTCTGATAGCAGTGGATTTTAAAATGCTTGTCACATTATGTGACAGTATTTCCTTAATAAATCCAAATACCCAGCTCGGGATATTCCGGCTTCCTCTGCAAAATTATTGTTTTATTATTTCCTATACATCTGGTACTCCATTTTATACACCATTGAATCATAAATAATATTTTCTGGCATTCAAATTTTTACTTCTGGAAAAGTTTGAGTAGCCAGTGATAAGTGAATGTATGTAAAAAGATGTTTGCTAGATGGTGGATTCCCTTCAGAAGAGGGTTCTCATTCGTTTGGGCATTATATCGTCAAGTGTAAGTGTAGACATTAGGCATTGTAAGAGGCTGCATTGAGTGGGAGGATGGAATCCCAAGATATGTCTAAAACATTTTCCCCATTCATAATTCAGCTTACTAAGGCCAGTTTCCACAGGTTCCATAATTCACACCCAAGTACGCTCAGACATTGACAGTTAAAAATCTTTCCTTTTACCACGTATGTAGATGATTAAATTCACTCATAATGATATTCGTTCAGAGTTCAGGTATCTGATACTGTCAGAAAAATTTAACAAGTGAGCCCTTTGAGAGCATAATGTACCCAATGTTTTTTTTCAGAATTTTGTTGTTTTCACGTTTGGCAGGATTAGACACAAAGTTGTGTTCAGTACCATAACTTTCACATGTTTCTATATATTTTTCCATGGCCTCTATGGAAATGGTACATGTTGCCGGCACTTTGGCCGGTGCCGGCAAAACTAGTTCATCAACTTAACAGAAACATTAGTCTTAGTATTACTTATTCTACAGCAAGTTCAACTAGCTCTTAACTTTATTTATTTATTTATTTATTTATTTATTTATTTATTTATTTATTTATTTATTTATTTATTTATTTATTTACAAGAAGAAACAATAGGTTAGCAAGAGTACATAACATTGATGTTCTTACATTTTTTCAAAGCCACTAACACGCATAGCCTTTCGGGCAGGTCCTTAATCTAATAGATAAGTTTATTAAGATATATATTGTAACAAAATTTGAGTAAACATAATAACTACACATAAATTGTCGGAAATTATTACTCTGGTGAAGTTTCATGTCGTAAGTACTAATATTGAGGGAAGCACTAGATACAGTGTGCGTTTGAAGCACACGGTAGGCAAGTATTAGGATGGAATTAGGTATTTTTTTGGTTTTACTTTTGAATAAGGCATAGGCTGGAATTTTTTTTAAATCATTAGGGAGTGAGTTCCCTAGATTGGGGGTCGTTTTATTGGCATGGAGTGTTTTCACAGATTTATTTTGACCCTAGGAATATCCAATGGAATTGCCAATCGTTGATGTACATAAGAACAAGGAGAAGTCCTAAGATCCTGTCCTGTGGCACTCCTACTGGTAATGGTAGAATGGGGGAAGTTATGTCATTGATGGCTACATACAGTCTGTTAATAAAGTCTGTTAATATGATATGATCGAATATATTTCAGAGAAAGGCCTCAGTTTCCATAATGATGAAATTTAAGAGGTAGTTATGGTTTTCAGTATCAATGACTTTTCTCGGGTATATGAAGAGGCCAATTGGGAACTCATTTTTCTCAAAGGCTGTGTTGATTATATCAAGAAGACTAAAAATGGCATCATTGGTACTATTTTGGGAAAGGAAACTAAACTGGCAGTGACTTAACATGTTGAATTCTACAAGGTAAGAGTAAAGCTGTGTGTAAATATGTTTTTTTTTCAAATATTTTTTATAGTATCTGTAGATTTGATATTGGTCTGTAATTGTTTATGTCAGCTGTCTCTTCTCCTTTATGAACTGACGTTAATCCTGTTTTTTTTAAGAATATCAGGGAAAATATGACACTTTAGAGATTTGTTGAATAGCAGAGCTATGGGTAGTGAATAGGCAAGAGTGGCATTTTTACATATCAGAGTTGGACTATCACAAAAGTTCCAGCTTTGGTTTTAAGTGAGTGAATTATTAAAATAATGTCTGTCGGACTGACTGGTAAAAGGAGAAGAGAGTTAGGATATTTGCCGGTGAGATATGTAGTAACATGTGTCTGGGTCTCTGGAATTTTTCTGGCAAGGTTTGCACCAACTGATGAAAAGACGCTATTAATTTCACTTGCCGTTTCTAAGTCTGTTGCAAGTGTGTAACCAACCTTGGAGAATTTTATCTGCTTGTTATGTAATTGTTGTTTACATCATAGAGATGGCTTTCCATGTGCTTTTCATATTTCATTTTGCTTCTATGTATTCTACTCTCACAAAAGGAAAGTTTGGCTTTTCTTATTAAACTGGTAAGCATTGATGCATATCTCCTAACTACGTCTTTTGTAATTAGGCCTATTTTCGTTTTTTATAGTCGTGTTTCTTGATAATTGCTTTGATTATGCCACTTGTGAGCCAGAGGTTATTTAACCTTTTGGAGTTATTTGGTGAGGAGAGGACATTGCGCGTTATAGAGGCTTAGAGTTTTGGAGAGGAATATGTCGGCTAAGGAATTTATGTCCGGTATATTATTGAATTCAGGTTCCCAGTTTATATTGTGAAGTGAATTCATGAGATCGCATATTGCTGCGTTGCTGTGTAGTCTGAAGGTAAGTTTCTTGGTATCCTAGTGTGTAAAGTCCATGTTTGCTATGACGAAGGTAGGATAGTGGTCGGCTGTTCTGTCAGTGATTATACCAGAGGCAAAGAGGGTTGTAATGTTAGTTCATATGTGGGTTCAAGGTTATATCGGATGTTCGAATAATACGGGTGGGCTTAGTGATCGTGGATCTTAGCATACTGGAGTTCATGCTGTTTAGGAAGTAATCAATTTGGGGGCTCTTTTGTTGACAAAGGTCAATTTTGAAGGCACCTCCTAGGATGATGTGATTTTTGTAAAGCTTGTTGATTATTTTTAGATTCTTCAGATTATCTGAGAAAACAGTTGTATTAGAATGGGGAAATCTATAAACAGCTGTAATAGTTATAAAGGATTTAATGGATTTAAACGAGAATTGAGCAAAAGTATATTCACAGTCGTCTGTGTCACTAATGCTTCTGGTGCAAGTGAAGTTATGGTGATAATAGATAGCCGTACCACCTTCTTTTTTACTAGTTCTGCGGTTGTGAATGCCTATATATCTGGCTAAGTTGTATGAATGGGTGTGGTCTTTACTTAGCCATGTTTCTGTTAAAATAATGAATGATAGTTTAGTACCTAATGCTTCTATTATATCATCAAAATGTTTTTGCAAGGTTTGTTGTATTGTAAGTGCAGTAGTGATGATTAGTGTGCTGGTTATTGTAGATATGCGATGGCAGAATTAGTTCGGGGCCAATGCCAGTTTGCATGCTGTGAGAATAGAGAAGACTGTTTAAGGATATTCGGATTAGAATATGAGGGAGGAGTGTGACAAAAGAGGGAACTGGATAATTTTCTACAGTATTAAAACAAATTTTGGTGGATATAATGTAATAAATTTATTAGTAATAATTTGGTAATATAAAAACAAGGCAGAGAACTGAAGACTTAGTGAGTGAGTATATAACTCCAGGGATTTTTAAATATATAAGTAAAAATGGTTAAGTGCACGTGAAACAAGGATCAGAACAAAGTGAAATTGATTGCTAAATTAATTGTAATTTCACAGATGATGAGATTCAAGTTGGTAAGTTACTTGGATACAGGAGTCATTAAATAAAGCAAGTACAATTATTGCAATACAGTAAACTATATCTAGGAACAATTACAGTAAAAGATAAATTTATAAAAATAGGATGTCTGAAAACTAAAAATGAAACTAAACTGATGTCTAATATTATTGACCAATATAAATCTCCTGAGCTTATTGGTCAGTTAAGTGTAAGTACAAAATAAAGATCGGAACAGGTAATAATGCAGCTGAACGAGATATGCCATATAAACTGGCAAAATGAGAATGAGGTAGACAAAGTTAGAAATTTATAATATTCACTAAAAGACTAGCGATTAATCGAATTAATATTCAAACAACTAATTAACTACGAACTAGATTCCTAAATCTAGTAACAATTTCGATGAAAATTCTAATTATAAAAATAATCACAGTGAGATTAAAAGTGGTAAATTAGAAATGAAGGATTATGATTAAATGTATTGGAATAAGTATAATATACTTAGACTGGAATTATTAATATCAAGGTAGACTGCAATTCCTACATGACTATAAACAGTACCTTTTTTCTTCTTCTTGATAGTAGGTGCAGTTTGCATGACGGGTTTATCCACACGATGACTGCACCAGTACAAATGTAAGGAGACGCATTTATGTTGAGAACGTTAAGTTTCAAAAGTGTTGTGCTGTAGACAGAGGAGCGACGACTGAAACAGAGGTGTGTGTTAGAAGGAAACTTGCCGTACCGTAGGGCAGTATGTTGTGTTTATGCCTTCAGCTGATCCTTGATGCTGCAGCGAGACAGTTTTTTTTGTGTTTGGCTTTTGGTGGCGCCAGGTATAAATGTGGCACGGGTCAAATGTGGCCCAATTGGTTGACTGGAGATATTTAGTCAGTGCTTTGACTATTTGATATTTTTCTTGTAACAAGTGGTCACCTTCTCCTAATAAATGCTCGATATTAAAGGGTATTTTAAGTGTGCTAAGTATTTGTTTGAAGTTTCTCTTCTTCTTCTTGAGAATAGGTGCAGTTTGCATGAAGGGTTTATACCTTCCCGATGACTGCACCAGGACAGATGTAGGGAGACGCATTGATGTTAAGGAGGAGAAGATAGTCAAAAGTGTTAGATGTGTCGGGCCGTAGAGAGAGGAGTGGCGACGAAAACAGAGGTGGACGTTGGAGAGAGACACCCCGCATCATGGGTCGGGGCGTCAAGTTCATGGCGGCAGCTGATCCACGCACGGCGTAGCGGTGTGCACAAGACGTTAACTAATACTTCTCCGGGAACATGTATATCGGAAAGCACAAGCAGTACGCTTCCCAAATCACCCACGTGTCAGAGGGCACCCAGCCACCAGGCGGTGCCCTCGGCTGAGACACCTTATCCAGCACCCTATAAAAAAACTCCTTCACCCACGATACCCAGACAGTAGACGAGCACCACGGGATCGGAAGCCCCTGGGCATCCCTGTAACACCAATAGGTGTTTGGTTTAGTTTTATTTAATACATACATGGAGATACATGAGTCACAGACAAGGTTTTTGAGAGGCGCCAGCTTGTCGGTCGGGATCTCACTCCTCTAAGTGTTAATGACCACCAAGTGACCTGAGGTCAGCCATGAGAATTTCACCTTGCTGCCGCTAATCGGATAATTGGCCTTCAAACATGCCGACGTTTAAGGAGTGGCTAGTAGAGCGCCCGAGACTATCTACTTGTGGGCGGAGTTAGCTACTAGGTTTCCCAATATATACTCGGAGAGCTATCGATTCGAGAGCAGAAGCAGAGCAAAAGACAGAACAGCCAGCAAAGCAGAACTAAGGACAGCCTAGCCAGAGGCTGTCAGCCGGCGGGGTGGGACAGTCTCTGTCAACTACAGACCCCCCCCCCCCTCTCTCTATTCAACGGAGACTCAGACACTTGGTGAGTTGAACATTGAGGTGACTTGGTCGTGTTTACTAAACAAGTGTTGTGTGATGATCAGGGGCAGTCAGTTGTAGGGTTCTCAGATTCTTGGATGACGACTCACTTTGCAGATTAATCTTGAACAATTTTAATTGCTTAAATTATGATACTTATCTTGTGAAATATAATTGAATTTATAATTTTAAATTGTCTTTAACTTCGTTCCCTAGAGTTTGAGTGAGATGAGAAAACCTCTGCGGTTACTGGTTTCATTTTAATGAGTACATGATACAGATGGAACATACTAATAATGACCTTGTGATAACATCTTTTCTGAATATTGAGATACAGACAAGTTCCATTCCTTGTCCTGTATGTAATGATCTAGAATAGATGGTGGCAGCAATTTTTTCTTCTACTATCATTTCTAGCATTTCATTTCTTCTTCTTCTACAGCAATTTTCAATTTCTATTATTTCTTCTACTATCTATTCTTCTACTTCTACCTATCTACCTCTTCTACTTCTCCTACTCATTTTCTACTTCTCGTAATTCTATTCATTTCCCTACCACCCATTACAATGGTGGCAGCGGTGCTGAACAATGTTTAATGTAGCAGGTGTTAGTTGAACATTGTTTAGTCCCACGCGTCCTTTTGGACACGTGGGACTGAACAATAACCCTATCTCAGGTTATTGATCTTGATATTGATCTCCTAACCCTATCTCAGGTTAGGAGATAGTGATTCTCTGGCGTTGTGTTCAAGTGATTTTGGGAGTTTTGTGAAGTTCAGGGAATGTTCACCAGAACTTGCGTGTGTAGTGATTTATGTTAGTGATAAGATTTGGTGATTTGGGAACTTAGCGGTTGGTGGTAGTGGAGGTCAGCTGAGTGTGACAGGTGACCGCATGTCCCAGTGGGACACCCAGCCTCCGCTGGTCCCCAGGTCAGTTGGGGAGTGGCGGGTGTAGTTCTTAAGTAGTTTTAAGTGGTGGTTCTGCTCAGATTATTGCGATTGACTGTTTTACTCCATTTGAACGCAATAACCCGAGGTGTACTGGTATTTGTACAGCATGCTAGGGGAAGGCTTAGTATGTCAGTAGACTCACGTCTAGGGACGCCTGGCGTTTGAAGTCTGGTCACAGGGTGTGGCAAAAATTTGGAGTTGTGGACCCGCAGAGACGAGAGGGAAGCACTCTGGGTCACGTAGGTGGCTGTAGGATAAGGGTGGGAGTAACGGCTAATTAAATTAAGTACTTAAGATTAGGAATGGTACAGTTAAGTTAGGCTAGTGTTTGTCTCTATTAGTATTGATATTTTTTGTAAAGATTTGTTTAGTGACAAGTTAAAAGTAGTGACGATCTTATTCTCTCTTCTCTAAACTTTACTCTGTTACTATTTTTTATTCCACCAAGTCAATATCATTCAGTGTTAATTGGATTATTAAAATTTAAGTGTAGTTGTTGCCAGGAGGAGAGCGTTATGACTAGACTGTGCGAACCCTATACAAACTACAGGGTGACATACCATCTTGGAACACGGTATTGTTGCCTTTCTGTTCATTCCCAGGTTGGAGCCAGAGGAGTGGCACGCATATACAGAAGAGGGACACGGCTGCTTTGTACCACACTCAGGGGCATTTATCACCACCACCACGACCAGCCCCTACCTAGAGGTCATGGCTCCACCACCACCACCACCATCACCCCGGGGGGACCGCCAAAATGCAGCCCTCTCGGTCGGTTAAAATGGTCTACCCAGTAGACCCCAGGACGGACGGACCCCAGGGGACCCCAAGACGGACGGACCCCCAGTGGACCCCAGGTCGTTCTGCACACGACCCCAGACGACCCAGTAAAGATGGAAGAGGAGCAACAACGACTCCAGTCTGTCCCACCAACATCGGTCTACCCAGGATGGACCCCAATGGACCCCAGGTCGCTTGTCAAAGACCCATGGGAGGAGGAAGAGAGAAAAAAGAGAGAGAGAAGAAGAAGAGAGAGAAGAGAGGAAAAGATAAGACCAAGCAGAGTGAGACACGATGCCTAGTGTCCCTTGTTGGTGTCAGCATCATTGCATGAAGTGTAATTGCAACACAGGATCGTTTGCCTTAACTGGCCGCCCCACCTGCAAGCATGTTGCTCTGTTGAGTGATTCCTCCTGTGTCGTGCGGACTTGATGTGACTGTCAAAAGTGGCTCTCTGAAGGAGGCGTGCTGGAGCAACAGGGAGGGAAGAAGTAGGATGGGATTTCTACGGTGCCAACTATATGGAGGTCTCGAAACTTGTAGTCCCTATAGCTGTGAAGAACCCAATATACGTCTCTCATGGTGACTGACGTAGGGCCAATTACAGATCAGCTGGGAAAACCGAATTCCACGGTCCTGTGCGCAGTTCAAGTAGTAACGGCTTCCAGGTTGGCCAAGAGTTGTTGTGCGTTAACGACGGAGAAGCAACGGAGGCAGTTGTGTTGAAGAAATGTGGTACAGGACTATCTACAAGACTAAGCAGTGACATCACCCAGCCAGAGACAATGGACGTCTGTCTACATATTTCATTTTTAGAGTAGGATGATGCATATGTGTTTGCTAGGATGTTTTTTTTTTTCGTTAATAAAGTTGTCGCACACAGCTAGCTTGTTTTAGCAGTGTTGCAAAAAACTTTATTTTCGGGGAGAAGGG
>WNGS01039858.1:188423-202288 GCA_020271785.1 Procambarus virginalis | reverse complement strand
AAGTTATTATGAATAAAGATGACTATGTCCGAAAAATGGAGTTACTCCTGGAAGACAGGGATACTTATCTATTGATTAATAGAGATCCTACTGAAAAAGTGATTGCACATTTAACAAATCTCTTAAAACTGTGTGTAAAGGTGATAAAGAGTTGATATCTAGGCTAATAAGTCGATCCCCTCTCTTCCTTACATGTATGGTCTTATAAAAAACTCATAAGCCAAATAATCCGGCAAGGCCGATATTAGTTCAATTGGTTCGGCGGCTTATAAACTTTCTAAGTGGTTAGTCAAGGTTTTGTCCCCATAGTTGGTACTATTTCCAACTCACACTTGACAAACAATGTGGACTTAGTTAATAAGCTATCCACACTGAATTTAAATTTTGATTTTAAACTAATAAGTTTCGATGTGACCTCTTTATTCACTAAAGTACCCGTTGATGACCTGTTAGAATTTCTACGTGAGGAACTACCTAAATATAATTTGAACTTGCAGACCAATAAAGTATTAGAACTTATCAAATTGTGTATAAAAGACAATTATTTTAGTTTTAATGGAAAATTTTCAAACAAACATTTGGAATGGCGATGGGCAATCCTCTTTCCCCCGTTTTAAGTAATTTGTATATGGAATTCTTCGAAACAAAAATCTTATCCAGTATTATCCCGGCTAATGTAGTTTGGTTTAGGTATGTTGATGATATTTTGTGTTTATGGCCGTGTGACAAAGACCATATAGTTTTTCTTAATGAACTCAATTCTTTGGTACCTTCAATAAAATTCACTTGTGAGACTGAGGTGAATGGTATGCTTCCGTTTTTGGACATTATGATTCATAGAGTCACTAGAAAGTTCAAATTTAATGTGTATAGGAAACCTACCAACGTGGGGTCGTATGTTCATTTTTATTCGAATCATCATAGTAAAGTTAAACGGGCAGTATTTTCAGGAATGTTTCTACGAGCTTTGAGGGTGTGCAGCCCTGAGTTTTTTGATGAAGAGATTGCTATAATATATGAAATCGGGAAGAGTTTACAATATCCTAAGAGGTTTTTGGATTTCTCGTTTGAACAAGCCAAGCGTACGTTTTATAATCACATCCCTAAGGCGAAACCAGAAATTATTAACTCATTGGTTGTACCTTATGCGAGTGGACTTGAAAAATTGTCTTTGATTTTTAAGAAACTTAATATAAATTTGGTGTTCACTAATAGTACGATCAAATCCAATTTAATAAAAAACTCCCCTGATACAGCAGGTTGCGTGTATTCAATTCCCTGCAATGATTGTGATTCTGTGTACCTTGGACAAACAGGAAAGTCCTTACAATTGCGGTTGTCACAACATGCTTATAGTATTAGAACTGCCCAAACGTCTAATGCATTGTATCTACATACGAATTTATGCGATCACAATATTAACTGGAATGGTGCAAAAAGCATTACCAATTGTGGGGATTTCGTGGAACGGAATTTGATTGAGTCTGCTCTAATCAGTCAGTGTCCAAATCTTCTTAATGTTAGTACTGGAATGTACAAACTTGATCCATTTTTAAGTTATAATATTGCACAACAGTTTAAGAAAAAACTGTAATTGTTAGAGAGGCTTACAATGTCTCATTATAATTTATATTTTATATATTCATTTATTGCATGTTCATGAGGCTTTTCTTTAATCTTTCATCCTTTTTCTCTGACCGCTTAATCCTCTTTGACCATTCTAAGCTAAGCTTTACCTGTCTCTGGTTAATTCTTTCCCTAGGGTTGGGTTGGTCAGGTGTCGGCCTATATATCCTCCCAATTCCCTTCCTCTTGTCAGTCTGGTTTGACAAAGGCTTTAACAAAGTCGAAACGTTACCTCCTTTCATTTTTCTCTGTGGATTTTCCGCATAAAATGATCAGTGTTTTGTGATCGTCAATTGCATATATATATATATATATATATATATATATATATATATATATATATATTATTTATATATATATATATAACTGAAAACTCACACCCAGAAGTGACTCGAACCGTTTGGGGGGAACGTCAAGAGTCAGGAGGGGGTGAGGACGGGTGGAGACTCTCCCAAGGATAGTGCACACAGTGAGGTGAGTTGGTCCAAGGTTTCAGGGGGACCGGTGAGGAGATCCCAAGGGGGGAACACCAGGACTGGTGCTGGAGCGAGTAACGCTGCCAGGGAGAGAACGACGGGGAGTCCAAGTAGGACTCAGGGAACGTCTGCTATTGGCGTAGCCAAAGTGACTGGTGACTGGTCGCCTAGGGAAGGCGGCCGATGCTACAACTGTGGTGTAAAAGGACATTTCGCCCGTGAATGCGATGAGAAGCGAGGAATATGGAACTGATGTTAGAAGAGGAAAGAGTATTTGTCCATACCCCATATCATAGTGGACCCAATGTTAATGGTTGGGAAATGAAGTTGGGTGAACACCCCTTCGTTTTCGGGGCCACAGTGAAGTTTGGGAAGTCAGACCCAGTTGAGGTTGCCGTTCTTCGAGATACGGGTGCTGACATAAGTATGGTAACCAGGAGTATTCTCCCCAAGGAATATAATGAATCACCTGTGGGAGTGGTGAGGATACGTAGTGTGGGAGAAGAGTACAGGTTACCACTTCACGAGGTACAGCTGATTGCCGACTATGGAGTCGAGAAGGCTATCGTAGCTGTAGTCCCTAAGTTACCTTTAGAGCATATACAGATGGTGCTGGGTAACGACCTCGGTGGAGGTAGGATACAACCCGATTAGGCCAGGAGTGCCTATGTGTCAGGCAGAGGTGCGACCCTGCCAGGTGAGGTGTTGGTTGACCCAGACAGTGGTGAGGTTGCCAACCTCACCAATGATAATGTCGTCAGGGACGACAACGACGAAGGCGAAAAGACAGAGAGGTCATGGATAACCCCGACGGGGACCTGAGGTTAAGCCTAATGATGCGTGTGGAGGAGTGGCGAGGAGTAGCTATACAAGCGCCTGGGGCAGTGAAGTTGCTGCAGACCGCACTCCCTCCACCAAGAAGGGTGAGCTCAGTGGATGAGCGAACGGCGGTGAAGGGCAGAGTGGAGGAGCCACGACGCAGTGCACCCTATGCCAGCTGGATGAATAGTGGTAGGTGCAAGATGAACCACTGTGGTGAGGTGAGCCACAGGGAGGTGGACAAGCCCAACCACGAACCGAAGAAGACGTCTACAGGGAAGAGAATCTCACGGGGGAGTGAAGATGTTCGTCGGGAACGAAGGAACGAATGGTATAGGAAAGGTAATTGGAAGAAAGCAGGGAACAGGTATACCCAGGGTAGGCACCGGCCTAGCCAGAGGGCCATCGCAAAAGCCTAGTGTAGAAAAGATGAAGTTGCTGGATGGAGGACAGGTAACAGGTGTCGCTGTGAGGAGACAGCGCACTTACTGGAGAAGTGCAACTGAGAACAGAGAAGAATGGCGAAGAGGAGATCCTGAGAAGAAGCATGGAGTACCTGTATTACGTGGTGGAAGTGCAAGGGTACCTCAGAGTGCATGACACAGTTGAGGCTCTACATCCACTGAACCTTGCAGTGGTAACGAGTCGTTGGAATGCACTCGTGGACACGGAAGGAGGATCCCTTATAGGTGTTCAGGGAACACCCACTCCATCCAGTCCGGTGCGAGATGGAAGTGTAGAAACACAAGTGACTGGCGAGGTGGTACGAGCCACGACACAAACTGGAGGAGTAACACTTCAGGAATGGAGGGAGCAAGAGCATAGTTGCCCGCTCCAATGCTGCTCATTCGATATGACTCATATTTTAAGGGGAGGGGTATGTGACGGTGTCCACCCCTTTATTTCTTCCTTCCTTGCATAGAAGAGTCATATCTCCATAACCCAAGTATTCTCTAATGTTCAGGGAACATTTTCATGTGTGGGAAAGCGTGGAGCGTGATTAAGTTGGCTGTAAAATGGCTAGCTAAGTTTAATAATGCAAGAGGCTTATCCCTTTTGAGGCACAGGACGGTGTCGAGCCATCCTGTTTCCCGCCTAGACGTCGTGACACACCCGGCACCTGATTGGCCAGGTGAGGTCATGTGCCGGAAGTGACCAATGACGAGAGCCCTCAGGCGGTATGACTTCATGAGGCGGAGGGCTCCCGGGGCGGTTGGTGCCTGGATGGGAAGAGTCTGTAACGAAGACGCGCTCGGTTGAGCTCCGGGTCTAGAGAGCCCTTACCAGTAGATTTAAGCTTCGCTTCGATTCTGCAGACAGTCTGAGAAGCCATCCAACTTCCGTGGAGTGCCCAGAAGCAAGGACGGGCCGGATTAGAGAGCCAAGAGCTCTACCAAGAGTCTGCAGCAGAGGGAACGTTGGGTTGGTGACGTCTGGGACGCCCAGAGGACCAGTATTCCACATCAAGCGAAAAGCTACGGCCGGGCCAAGTCTACTGGCAGTGAGGCGAGGGGAAGCTGTGCTGGACTGTGAGGTGTCGACAGTGCCAGTGAGAGTGAGGACGACGACGGAGGTACCTGTCTCCAGTACCCCGGAGAATAGGAGGAGGAAGGCAGTACCTATTGAGTGTCAGTACGGTGAAGACGCGTTACCACGAGGACGACGGAGGAACCTGTGTGTGTGGAAACTGTTCATCAGGAGACCAGGAGCCAGGACCAGGAACCTCAACTTCCCTCAACAGAGGACGAGTCAGCTTCGTGGTTGGAGTGAAATAAGGTAGATAATTGTCCCTTCCTTTACCCCTTTTGATCTAGGCGAGGTAGAGTATTTTGTATGTTGTGAACATTTCTACTCATCATTTTATTGTCTAAGTGACATCACATTAGGCTAGGAGCCCAGAGCTCATTTAGGCATGAGTTGGTGCATGTGAGCATTAAGGCGGTGACGTTAGTGATCCTGGAGGTGGTAGTTGGTGTGCAAAGAGCCAGCAATGAACTCCGAAACGCCCAGCTGATTGCTTTGCTAGAGGCGTGAGAAAGTCACGACGTTTTTGACAACTGGAGCTGTCAGCTGATCACTTTCCAGAGGCGCGAGGTGTGTGCCCGCGACTCGAGGCATGGACCCAGTCAGCTGATCATGTTGCCAGCAGCGTGTCAAGAAGAGTATTGCCACGAGCGGACGAAATCTACCTTTTGACATTTCTTTATACAATTAATTTGTGTATATATGCTTTTGCTTCAGTAAACTTTTAAACTAACTGAGGAGTTTAAGTGAGCCTCCATTCTCTAGGGATATATATATATATATATATATATATATATATATATATATATATATATATATATATATTTATGAGACCATTAGTGACACCTTGCACTGCACGTGATATTGCATTCTTGATTAAGATAACCACTAAGACCACTGACGTGTTGCTGGGACACGAGTATAAACACCCAGCTGGCGACCTGAGTAGACCAGATATCCAAGAGAGCGTTCCAGTGTTAGGATGGGCAGGTTTAGGTGAGTTATAGGAAGCTTGAACCTCCCCACTCGCTAGGGGTGTATAAGGCCAGCCCTTAGTTGACTGGGGGAGCCCAAGGGCGAGCAGTGGCACCTGGTACTGAGGGGCTAAGACCCATGGGACGACCCCAACCACAGGTTGGAAGGGGGGTGAACCCTGACAATATATACCCTCTCCCCCCGTCCTCCCCACCATCCCCGTCTCCTCTCTCCCCTTGTTATCCCCACCAATCCCCCATCCCTTCGTCCTCCCCACCATCCCTCACTCCCTCGTCCTCCTCACCATTCCTTTCTCCCCCATCCCCTTGTCCTCCCCCCCAATCCCCCATTCCCCACTCCCCTGTCCCCTTGCAGTCCCCAGTATTCTCCACTCCACCGTCCCCTCTCCCTCACCATCCCCCACTCCCCCTTCCCTTCTTGTCCGATACATTCCTAAATGATCCGATGTTCCCATCAGAAAATTGGGAACATCAAATGATGTGATGTTCAAATCACTGAAATATAAGAAAAAAAGATAAAAACGAAATGAAATAAATGAAAAATAAAAAAAATAGAGTATACTCACGAAATTAATGGTATGGTAAACCACACAGCTCAATTCCAACGCAATGTCACACATAATAATTATATCAAAATGAAAGTAAATCGAAATCTATGAAAATTCAATTTATCAACGAAATCGAAAACATTGAAATGGAATCGGAACATGTTTAGTATAGCATGTGTTGCTCATCCGTGCAATAGATTGTCCTGTTTTTCAGAAAAGCATGTTTTTACTTGTCACAGGTGTAGCATCTCTACTTATACTCACGAAATGAACAGTATGGTGAACAACACATCTCAATTCCAATGCAATGTCACTCAAAACAATTAAATAAAAATGAAAATAAATCGATATCTATGAAAATGAAATTTATCACTGCAATCAGAAACATTGAAATGTATTGCATAACATATATAGTATAGCGAATGTTGCTATTACGTTGCAACAGATGGCGCTGTTTTTTTTATAAAAAGCATGTTTTTATATACATATCATACATAGTATGTATATAAAATATGTATTACATACATATCAACGTAGTATGCACATAAAAAACCGCTCGGATGCAAATGGAACTTTGTGTGAAAATTTCAAGGCAATTGGTGAAGAACTTTGGGAGATTACCGATTTTGAACAAACAAACATTTACATTTTCATTTATAACTAGCAGTACCCGCCACGCGTTGCTGTGGTTCAGTCTCATTAAATGGGGAAAGGAAGAAAAGAAAAAGCGCACGCTTCTAATATATTTAATTTCACAGTGCTTGTGGGTGTACATTGTGGTCTTGTTGTTCCAGTGTCTATGGAATTATAGAGATTGTCTGGTTTGCCGACTCTAGAACACGCAACATATAATTGTTTGTGTGAGAAGAAATCCGTCTCTAGATATAAGCTACATAATTCTAAAGATTGGCCCTGAGCTTTGTTGATGGTGATTGCAAACGCCAATCGAATTGGAAATTACAATCTCTTAAACTGAAATGGCATATCAGTTGGAATCATAGGAATGCGAGGAATAAGGACATCTTCCCTTTAAAAGTTCCTGTCAAGATTGTTGCTTCTACGACGTCGCTGATTAATTTTTTACTGCAAGGCGCCTGGGGTTGCAAAGTTTTGGCTGGTTGATATTTCGCAACATGATAATTGGCAAACCGATTTTCAATTGCCGTATGTGTGATGGTATCCCTGGCAGATGGAGTAAATTAAAAAATTCTGTTGGATAATTAACCGCTTCATATGCTTCCACAACAGTGTCGACGGACTTGTATATGACTTCCTCGCTTTGAATGTTAGACTGAATAATATTGTTAAAGTTGTAGAAGTTTTGTTCTTGGCCACAAGAATAGCTCGTTCACTCAGCCAATCATGATTCTTAGAATTGGTTTGAATATTGGGAAATACTTTTCAACCAATTCTTCTTTGGGTCACTAAATTGCAAAAGTTATGAGGCATTGAAGTTCGTCCTGAGGTCAGATCAACCGGCACGTTTACGTTCCCTATTTCCAGAAATATATGTGAGAATGTCTCAGCTGATGGATAGTTTTGCAGTAGTAACATAACTACACGCATATATGTAGTCAATTTAAATGTCTTTACGTGGCGCCACAAAGTAGAGTATTTCAGCCAAGCATTTATTTCGTCCACTGGTGTTGATCGAGGAATTACAGGTAATATTTGCCTGAAATCTACTGCAAGCAATACTAATGCGTTCCCAAATGGTCTGATATTTCTCCAAAAATCTTGCAATAATCGATCAAGAGCCTCGAGCGATTTTTTTATGGGGCATTGTGCATTCATCCCAAACACTAAGTTCGCATTTCTGCAGTACTTTTCCCGTGCCGGATGCTTTGGAAATGTTGAACGTGGGAGTTTCAATGAATTGCATGTTCAATGGCGATTTTAAAGCCGAAGTAGCAGTTCTTCCACCTGGTAGCAATGTCACAGCAATTCCAAACGATGCAAGAGCTGAGGTTATGCCATTTTGGGATCGAAATACTGCCAGAATCAATGTAATTAGGAAGGTTTTACCAGTTTCTCTTGGCGCATCTAAGAAGATTTCTGCAAGCCTGTTATTAACATCTTGAATTATTTGATTGATAATGCCTTTTAGCTCAAGCGTTAGTCAAGGAATATTTGATTAAACATACGACAACAGATCACCTGTGTTGTAATTTTGTTCACAACGCAATTCTATATCGAACGAAGCAGCAGCAGATCGATTTGGTGATGGCATTTCCAATTGATTGAGAAATTTGTTTACGATTTCTACGAACAAGTCTTCAATCATTATCAACGCTTCGTTGTAGATTTTTGCTGCAAAATCAATGTTCATATTTGAATTTTCTATGTGTATTCGACGGATATCTTCAGCCAAGTGCAATTTATATTTCTCCCATAACTCTGTTCGAGATAACAGAGAGCCGGTGGATGTGACGTGTTGGACGCGTCAATAATGCATACATCCCAGTGCCGGTCGTTTTCTAATAAATTCAGAGCTTTACATGCACTACGGGAAGTGGCAAGTGTTATGCCGTTGACAAATCTCAATTGCTAGAAAGACGTTGGACCGGGCACATTTATCAACAGATTGCCAAGAAAGAAGCATTCATCCTGATTAAGATGCACGGTGTACAGTCTGCCTATTATAGTTTATTTGAATATGCTAGTTGTCCGTCGATTCGCTCTCCTCGTTTGCGTTGTTCAAATTATTTTCTACTGGCATTCCATGAATAATACGTAGGCACTTTGGAATATAGCATTGTTTTTGCAAACACGTCATTTTGACATTACGTGAAGAAAACAGTTAACGTTGTAGCCGGTGGATTTTTCAGCTGTTTGTTGCACATTTGCAGCTGTGAAATAAACGTGTTGTCCTTTTCCGTGTTTAAAAAAAAATAAAAAGTACTAAAGAAATATTTGAATTCAAACGCAGATGAATCGACACAGCTCAATTTTACCACCAATTGCACTGAAAAATAATAGGAACAGATAATTAAAACGAAATGAGAAACAATGAAAAAAGAAACAAATAACTATACCTACGAAATGTCATGGTAAATGCCCGTCAATGTATGATAAACAATACAGCTCAATTCCAACGCAATGTCACACAAAATAATTAAATCAAAATGAAAATAAATCAAAATCTATGAAAATAAATAAAAATCTTTGAAAATTCCATTTATCAATGCAATCGGAAACACTGAAATGGATTCATAACATATTTTGTATAGCTTCTGTTGGTCTTACGTGCATCAGATGGCACTGTTTAAAAAAAAGGATGTTTTTACCTGTTACAGGTGTGGCATCTAAATAGTAGGTATATGAAAACATGTACGTATTCGAATGGAACGTTGTATTAAAATTTTAAAGCCTTCGGTGAAGAACTTTTGGAGATTAAAGCGTGTATTGTTCCTACGTCCTACAGATGGCACTGTTTTTCAAAAAAAGCATGTTTTTTCCTGTCACAGGTGAAGCATGTATATAGTAGGTATATAAAAACACTCGCCTATTCCAATGCAACGTTGTATCAAAATTTCAAAGCAATCGGTAAAGAGGTTTCAAAGATTTCCCCCACATGAAGGGCTCATCAAAAACACTCAGCACCTGGTTTCGGTGCTGAGGTGATGTCGATCTGTGAGGATGCTGAGGTGTTGCTCGATGCTCGACATCACCTCAGCACCGAAACCAGGCTAATCAAGAAACTAACAACATTATATGGAGGACCTATGGCAATTCCACGACCGAGAGACGGCTTCCTGAACCTTGCAGGAATAAACCTCACTGAGGACCAAGTCACTCTCCTAAATCTGGGTATAAACTGTCACGTTATGTCCAAACCAAGTGAGATGGCCCGGAAAGTGGAGTTGGAAATCCTGTTGGACGACATATTCGACCTCGAGACACAAAAGAAGGTCATCACCAAGGACACCTTACAAGCAGAACTTATCGCAGAAGGAGGAAAGAATCGAGGCAACTACAGAAGCTCCATACTGTCCCCCGAGCTCAAAGCGGCAGCTAAGAGCCTTCGTGAGAACAAGGAGATAGTCGTCAGGAGAGGTGACAAGTCGCCAATATACGTCATTCTTAAAAAAGACGAATATCTGGAGAAAATGAACTTCATACTCTCTGACCAAACTAAATTCCAAAGGGTAACGAAGAACACTACAGCCGAATTGAAAGTAAAGGTCAACAAATTGATCGAAACTGTGAACGCCAAGAAATCCGGACTACACCTGCCAAAGATTATTGGGGAATATAAACCTGGATACGCATATGAAAATGTCAAGACACACAAGCCTGGAAACCCACTTCAGCCAATCATCAGCCAGATACCCACACCTACGTACAGACTGGCAAAGCGACTCAACGGCTTGCTGACTCCTTATGTCCCTTGCACATTCAGCCTGAAGTCTCCAAAGGAATTTGTTGACTTACTGCGGGGAACACGGGCCACAGGGATAAGAGCCTTGTTGGACGTAGAATCACTGTTTACCAACGTACCTGTGGATGAAACAATCGGGATGATAGCGGACAGAGTGTATCGTGATCCGGCCTGTACTCCTCTTGACATACCAGAAAACATTCTAAGGAAACTACTCCAAGCTTGTACTAAAGAGGCACCCTTCTTGAGCCCGGATGGCCACATGTATAAGTAAGTAGATGGGGTCGCCATGGGTTCTCCCCTAGGTGTCCTGTTTGCAAACTTCTACATGGGTACCATCGAACAAAAAGTCTTAGTCGACATGAACATAAAACCGGCCATATACTGCAGGTATGTTGACGACATTTTTACACAGGTACCGGATGTCAGACATCTGCAGGAGCTGAAGGAGGCATTTGAGCAGAATTCTGTGTTGCGTTTCACTTACGAGATGGAGAAGCATGGGAAACTACCCTTTCTTGATGTAACAGTCATGAAAAGGAGCGGAGGTTTCCACACTGCAGTCTACACTAAGGAAACAAACATAGGAATGTGCCTCAATGCCAACAGTGACTGCCCAGACAGGTACTCACCTAATTGTGCTTGCAGGGGTTGAGCTTTGGCTCTTTGGTCCCGCCTCCCAACCGTCAATCAACAGGTGTACAGATTCCTGAGCCTACTGGGCTATATCATATCTACATTTGAAACTGTGTATGGAGTCAGCCTCCACCACATCCCTGTCTAATGCATTCCATTTACTAACTACTCTGACACTGAAAAAGTTCTTTCTAATGTCTCTGTGGGTCATTTGGGTACTCAGCTTCCACCTGTGTCCCCTTCTTCGCGTCCCTCCAGTGTTGAATAGTTCATCCTTGTTTACCCGGTCGATTCCCCTGAGGATTTTGTAGGTTGTGATCATGTCCCCCTTACTCTTCTGTCTTCCAGTGTCGTAAGGTGCATTTCCCGCAGTCTTTCCTCATAACTCATGCCTCTTAGTTCTGGGACTAGTCTAGTAGCATACCTTTGGACTTTTTCCAGCTTTGTCTTGACCTTGACAAGGTATGGGCTCCATGCTGGGGCCGCATATTCCAGGATTGGTCTTACATATGTGGTGTACAAGATTCTGAATGATTCCTTACATAGGTTCCTGAACGCCGTTCTGATGTTAGCAAGCCTCGCATATGCCGCAGACGTTATTCTCTTTATGTGGGCTTCAGGAGACAGGTTTGGTGTGATATCAACTCCTAGATCTTTCTCTCTGTCTGTTTCATTAAGTACTTCATCTCCTATTCTGTATCCTTTGTCTGGCCTCCTGTTTCCACTGCCTAGTTTCATTACTTTGCATTTACTCGGGATGAACTTCAACAGCCATTTGTTGGACCATTCACTCAGTCTATCTAGGTCATCTTGTAGCCTCCTACTATCATCCTCTGTTTCAATCCTCCTCATAATTTTTGCATCGTTGGCAAACATTGAGAGGAACGAATCTATACCCTCTGGGAGATCATTTACATATACCAGAAACAGTATAGGTCTAAGGACTGACCCCTGCGGGACACCACTTGTAACGTCTCGCCAATCTGAGACCTCACCCCTCACACAGACTCGTTGTCTCCTGTTGTTTAGTTACTCCTCTATGCACCGGAGTACCTTCCCTTTCACTCCAGCCTGCATCTCCAACTTTCGCACTAGCCTTTTGTGTGGTACTGTATAAAAGGCTTTCTGACAATCCAAAAATATGCAGTCTGCCCACCCTTCTCTTTCTTGCCTTATTTTTGTTGCCTGGTCGTAGAATTCAAGTAACCCTGTGAGGCAGGACCTGCCATCCCTGAACCCATGTTGATGCTGTGTTACAAAGTTCCTTCGCTCCAGATGCTCCACTAGTTTTTTCGCACAATCTTCTCCATCAGCTTGCATGGTATGCAGGTTAGGGACACTGGCCTGTAGTTCAGTGCCTCCTGTCTATCCCCTTTCTTGTATATCGGGACTACGTTAGCTGCTTTCCAAATATCTGGCAGTTCCCCTGTTGCCGGTGATTTGTTATATACTATGGAGAGTGGTAGACACAGTTTCTTGCTCCTTCTTTTAGAACCCAAGGGGAGATTCCATCTGGGCCTATAGCCTTTGTCACATCCAACTCTAGTAAACACTTCCTTACTTCCCCGCTGGTAATCTCAAAGTCTTCCAGTGGTTCATGGTTAGCTATTCCCTCTCTTACCTCTGGAATTTCTCCTTGCTCTAAGGTGAAGACCTCCTGGAATTTCTTATTCAACTCCTCACACACTTCCTTGTCATTTGTAGTGAATCCTTCCGCCCCTATCCTTAATTTCATAACGTGTTTTTTTACTGTTGTTTTTCTCCTGATGTGGCTATGCAACAATTTAGGCTGGTCTTTGCCTTGCTTGCGATGTCATTTTCGTATTGTCTTTCTGCCTCCCTTCTCATCCTGACATATTCATTCCTGGCATTCTGGTATCTTTCTCTGCTCTCCAGTGTCCTGTTATTCCTATAGTTTCTCCATGCCCTTTTACTTTGCTGCTTAGCCAGCCTACATATCTGATTAAACCATGGGTTTCTCATTTTCATTTCTCTGTTTTTCTTTTGGACTGGGACAAACTTGTTTGCTGCGTCCTTGCACTTCTGCGTGATGTAATCCATCATGTCTTCGGCGGTCTTTCCCCTGAGTACAAGAGGAGTACTCAGGTAGATACAAGAGGAGTGTTGTTAACGCTTATGTCGACCGTGCTCTCAGCCACAGCTCAGGATGGAAGTAAGTCGATGAAGAATTCTGTAGGGTAAGGCAGGTCCTAGTCAACAAAGGCTTCTCCAATGGTTTCGTTGAAGAAATCATAAGAAGGAAGGTGAAACGCCATGCAACCTCTGAAGAGACAACTAACACAACACCTGTACCCCCTATTAGATTATTTTACAGGAACTTCTTTTCCACAGCTCATAAAATGGAGGAAAGGGTCCTGAAAGATATTGTTAATAGAAACGTTATCCCTACAGACAAAAATCAGAAGATACAATTGACGATTTACTATAAAACCAAGAAAACTGCCAACCTACTCATGAGAAACTCTCCAGACACAAAGCAGAACGCTTTGAAAGAGACCAATGTCGTCTATGCCTTCAAATGCCCACTTGGGGACTGTAAGCCTCAAAGAACTCAGTATATAGGCAAGACAACAACATCTCTTTCCAGGCGATTAACGATGCATAAGCAACAGGGCTCCATTAAGGAACATATAATCTCTTCCCACAACCGACCATCACCAGAGAATCTTAACAAAAACATGGAAATCATCGATAGATACAGCGATAGCAGGCGGCTTGATATCTGCGAGGCACTTCACATTAAGAAGTCAACACCAGCAATCAACAGCAATTAATACACAACTATATCCCCACTTCAAGACTCTGCACCAAAATAGAAGCATCAAGAAATATGGGCCAA
>WNGS01039858.1:143501-176020 GCA_020271785.1 Procambarus virginalis | reverse complement strand
CAATGGTACTTTCAAAGTTTGAGTATGATTTGGATTTTAAGCCAATCAAGAATAATGTAGTGGCTGATGCATTAAATGGTAAGTAGATTGCCTGTTACAGAAGAGTTGAATTCCAATATTTCAATGGAATATGTCAACCTGGAGGAATCTATGTCTTCGATGATATTTCATTCCAGACAATTAGGAAGGCAACTAGTAGAGATCCCAGATTAAATTGTTGATGAATTATGTCATATATGGTTGGAATGATAATTTATGTTGTCAGAGTATGCGGAAGTAAAAGCTGACCTAATACTCACCAGGATTTACTCTTGAATAGGAATAGAGTGGTGGTTCCTTTGGAACTGAGATGTAAGCTTGGATGAGCAGCATGTTGGCCATAACGGCATAAATGCTATGAAAGCTAAAGATAGAAGTGGGCTTGGTGGCCCAACTTTTGCCAGGACATTACGAAGTTACTAAGAATAGTCACATTTTCTTTAAGAATTACCAGAAACCCAGACCCAGTACTTTCCTGGCCATGCACAGGAAAACCTGGTTTAGATTTCATGGAATTAAGTGGAACTATGGATTAAAAATATTTACCTGGTGATCGTGGATTCATATACTAAATTAATGGATGTTCATGTGTATAATTCCACAAAATCATCTTTAACTTGTAAACTGCTCAAGAAAACATTGTGTAATTTTTTATTGCCAGACATGGTGGTGCCAGATAATGCTCCTATTTAGTTTCTGGGAATGGAGGATTTTGTTTAGTAAGAATGGTATTAAACATGTAACATCTACCACCAATAATCCTTCTTCAAATGCTCTGGCTGATATAGCAGTGAGACATCTTAAAGAGGGTAACAGCGGTTTATGGAAGGTACTATTAATACAAGGTTTTGAAGGGTTTTGTATAATCAAAGAAACACTGTTCATTCTGCCACAGGTAAATATCAATCTGAATTACTGTTTAACAGGCACTTCAAAGTGCATATAGAAGCTGTAAAGACAGATCGAGAGAAAGACAATCTGTAACTAGCTTGGCCAGTCAGTTGGCTGAGAGAGAGAGAAAGTTATGTTTAAAGCAGAGGATGCAGTAAATGCAAGGAACTTTGAAATGAGAAAGCTGTGGGTAGATGGGAAAATAATGGAATTCCGGGCCACAGGAATTTCACCGAGCAAGTGCAGAATTTTGGTAATATTAACTAGAAAAGAATTGCAGATCAACTCATGCCAAGATTGACGGGGAACTCTGAAGTCCTTTCAGGTGGGGATGGGGATAACTAGTGATACCCAACCTAATAATGAAGGGGTAGCACCTGCAGGAGACATTGGTTGCATTACCTCTTGCACTGTGCAACTGTCTGGAACGCAAAGCACGCAAATATAACATCGGTCAAATATTAGAATGTTGACACTTGTAATATTCTTGCCTAGAAATAGGCAACAATATTATAAGTGCAATAGGCCTTTCCTCCCCGGTGCCATCCCAAATCCTTATCTTGACCCTTTCCCAGTGCTATATAAGTCGTAATGGCTTGGCGCTTTCTCCTGACAGCTCTCCTACCCCCTACAGGAGGCAGTGAGGCAGAACAAGGGTCAACAGAGGGGAATGTGGATACAGCTAACCCTAGGGACTCTGCAGTAGTAATTTAGAAGAAGTTTCCCAGAAGTAAACAGGCCTGGAGCCCCAGTGGAGAAAATCAGGAAGTCATACGACCGCCTAATAAACTAAAGCATGTAGGGGTAGAATTTAATTAAGAGGGTAGGAATCTTAGGATTAAGGTATTTTGTAGGATTAAGTACTACATAGGTTTGGTACATAAGGTCTCGAGCAGATGCTCTTTTGCTTGATAAGCATTGTAAATAGTGTCATTAAACCTATATCCAGTGACGTCATTGTTGGTTGTTATTGTAATAAACGTCATGTGGAGCGCACGCACGTTTCTCTTCCTGCTGAATTATAACATTAAAATGCAGATGGGCGTGAATCCAGCAGGAAGCTGCAAGTTTGCCTGGAAAGCTGCACATCATCTCTTGCAGACAGGTCAAGTTCACCAAAATACTTTACCCCTTTTTCTAAATATATATAGATGTCCAGCCAACACTTGACAGTAATTGCCCTGAACATACATTCACTACACACTCTTACACCCTTATTCTTGGCTAATGTCACATTATAGTTAAATAAGGAGGTTTACATGAAGGATCCCTAAATATCTGTACCTAAGTGGATGTTGAATAATACATCTTCAGCTTCTTATCTTACAGAATCACCCAGAACACCGAGAATCAGGCTTGTACCTGGAGCCTCTTCAAGGGCCTCGCCAGTCTGACATGTACCTGGATCTCTTCCACGGTCTCGCCAGTCTGACATGTACCTGGAGCCTCTACCAAGGCCTCGCCAATCAGTCCTTGAGCATGTCTATGATGATATAGATGAAGAAACTCTGGATGTTATTCAGTCTCGCTGTAATGACCACACCCAAGCTACATCAGATATGAGTGAACGAGTTAAGGCCTTGGAGAATTGTTGTGACCATGATACCACTGTTGATGTGATGATGACGAAATTAATGACGCTTCAAAAGTGTGTGGATGTCCTGCAAGCTGCTTCTTCACGCCTCACTGAAGAGGTAAATAATCTAGCTTCCCGGAACACAGAAATGCAGCAAATGATAACCGAGCTGCCTGGGCTTCTCAACACCAGAGATTCACTTAAGGAAACTGTCTCCAATGTGACTCTAGATTTGGCCAACAATCATGATGCTTCTATGCCTGCAACTAGCCCAACACCGGAAAAAGCTCAATTAGACTTGACCATCAAAACGCTCCAATAGCCAGCGCATGTATTGAAACTAGTGTGAAAGAAAATGCTGGATTCCAAACCATGCTCACCCTCCCCCTGTCACCACTCATCCCACCTCCTCAACCGCACGCCCCTCCTCATAACACATCCGCTGGTTTTAAACCGCTTCCGGATGACCCTGAGTCAGTGGGCAGTACATCGGAAGGCATCACTAATTCAGAAGTCTGTCCGAATCCCTGGTTCTCAGTTCAAACTCGAGGGAAACGTGAGAGCAAAATTAAAATAATGGCTTCCGTGTAGGCTGTGTCATTGTAGTGGGACGCAAAGTCAGCATAGACATCCTTTGCCAGAAAAAATTTTGTAAATATTAGTGGTTTGTAACGTGGGAAACCTCTGATCACCAGAGTTTATCGCCTCAAGGCATGTGACTCCAGTAACCTTAATAAATACATATGGTGGCAGTTTAGTCATATAGGTGACCAAACCACACACTAGAAAGTGAAGGGACGACGGCGTTTCGGTCCGTCCTGGACCATTCTATAGTCTATTGTCACAATCGACTTGAGAATGGTTCAGGAAGGACCAAAATATCGTCGTCCCTTCACTTTTTAGTATGTGGTTTGGCCAACATATTTCAGCCACGTTACTGTGACTCCTCGTCTGCATATAGTCATATGGTGTTAGTGTAATCTCTATAAAATAAGGTTTTTAAATAAAAAATATAGCTCCTATAAGATTGGTATAAACAAACAGGACAATGATATTGAGCTACATGACAGTTTCAGCCTGTTGGTGTTATCTTCAGACTATGGAAATATTGGCCTTTTGTGAACTTGTGAACATGGGAATACTGTCCAGTTGGTGTGAACTTCAGACCATGGGAATATGGCCTGTTGGTGTGATCTTCAGACCATGGGAATATTGGCCTGTTGGTGAGTACTAGAGATCATGGGGACATTGGCCTGTTGGTGTAATCTTCAGACCATGGGAATATTGGCCTGTTGGCATTATCTTCAAACCTTGGGAATATTGGCCTGTTGATGTGCACTTCAGACCTTGGGAATATTGGCCTATTTGTGTGAACTTCAGACCATGGGATACTTAAGATCTCTGCAATAATAATAACATTCTGTAGGAATATATTTCGTAATTCAGGATGTACTTGTAATTACCATAGTGGAATTCTACAATGCAATTGCCTTCCAGCTCCGGGTCCACGACAAGCGAGGTACTAGGCTTCTCTACCTGCACGTGCAGCAATTTACTTGAAGCAACACGCCGTCGGTCGATCGTGACAACCTTTTGCCGCTCTCTAGTTTTACAGCTAAGCTGGTCATGCTTATCCGTAGTAATAATTCTGTAGTTATATTAGTGATCTCCCGATATCAATTATACTAACCCTTTGATTTACCATATACTATACTATTCAATTTTACAGTAGTATATTGAGGTGAATTTACCTCTAATTATTATTATACAATCAACTTTACTTACTTTCATATTTTATTTACTCTGGCGAAGAACCAACGCCAGATTAATGCTAGGGATGCATTAATCTTTTAGCATGTAACACCCCAATTTTGTGCAGGTTAATTTGACTCCCTTTTCATAAGAAATACAGTTTCACTAAGATCCATAGGACACTAGTTTTTGTTATCAGTTTAATCCATTGTCTCATTTTGTTTTCCACATTTTCTCAAAAAGTGGTGGTCCTTCACAGCTATCGAATTATTTTATTTTAATTTCAAAATATTGGAGTCAGATTTTCCCACACAAAATTTTGGTCCTTCGAACCTAGATAGATAGCTGAGAATTAAGCTATCCGATACTATAACATAATTAACCATTTACTAACACTAATTATCATCTATTATTATTCTTAGGCTATTTACCAGTATATTCTATTATTTATGGCTGTCAGCAGACTGGCCATATTACAGCCTGAAACTCATTAATTATTATCAACATTTATATTAATACTTTATGTATAAAGTAGCCTTAGTGGGAATTGCCAATTGCCCACAACCCTTAGACCTATACCTCACACCGAGGTGAGAAATTTTAGGTCACCTGGAGCAACTGCTCACAAATTTTACAACAATCCAATATTAACAGCTGCATTAGAATGGCCTCACCATTTAACCATAATTTATCTAGGTGGCAATGATATCCATCCCACTCATCAACCAGTCGAAATAATTAATCATTTAAAAACTATTATCAGTTCCTTTAAACAAGTCAGCAACTCTGTGGTATTCACATTGGTGGAACCTCGCCAACTGAGAAGTGATAACCGTTGGGGAGTGAGTCCCGAATATTATCAGTGTTCGGCTAAATACATAAACTTTCGGCTGAGAAAAGAGTGAGATTGGAAGCCACCTATATTCATTTCACAGCCAGACCATATCAACAGGGCTTGACCTCAGACAGTGTACAACTGCAAGGAGAGGCCAGGACCCCATATGGTCGACAAATTAGTCAATACTATTAATTATCACAAATGGTTGTGGCTAGCAAGTCAAACTTAGTGTTATATGTTTATAATTTTTCACTTGAATTTCTGAGCACAAACATATATATCAAAGCAAAAAATCCCAAAAACATAGCAGCATATATCCATATTAGTGCACCATTGCATATATGCCAACCTCTGATGAGGTAGGATATTTAGACTGTAATTGTACTAATGTTTGTACAAATGCAGCCTAAACCATTTGGTCATTCCTAAGTAGGAATTATTTAGCGAGTACTGTACTAGACAGTGCTGGTGTACATACATATTATTTAGATTGTGCTGACCCTAATTTAGGGTGGGATCCAAAACATTTATTGTGTATTTAACATTATTTCATGTACCATTTTTTGAGTACTAACGGATGTTCACTGTTGGCTCGAATGGTGATAATTGAGGAGCTAATTGGACAAAATTCCAATAGTGACATTCGAGTACTACTCAAAATATTAGCTATCCATTGTTAAGTAGGTAAATTAAACTCTAAACGAGGTAGTATAGTCTATTCAAATACATTAGGCTATTAAATTTATATTGAACTCAATTGAATGAGCCAATCCCAGTTACATCAGTTACCACTATTTAATGTCAGACCAGCCCTTACCCAGCGAGATGGAAGCGGCTAACAAAATAAAAAAGACCCCTTATCGGTCTGAAAGGTCACTTGACCCGACAGATTACCAAGTGTCAAAATCTGCCACAACAGTCACCTGTTGACTACATTGAACTTGCTTCAAGTTGCTGAAAGTAAATTCAAACATATTAAGCAACATATGAATCTGTACATGACAGAACTTTACCAAACCTCAATAGGTGAAACTGAACTGGAGGACATTGTAAATAATTTAGCCCAGTACGAAGATGATGTACAGGTTAAACTTCAACCCTTCAAAAGGCAGATTGCTAAAAACTAATTAACAACAGCCTCTACTGCACATCCAGATCCTGATGTCATATTACCTCAAATCAGTATACCCACATTCTCTGGTAACGAGAATGAGAGCTGGGATGATTTCTGGAGTAAATTCGTGGATGCAGTAGACTCTAGAACTAACATCCCCAAAACAACCAAGTTCACTTATTTACAATGCTTGTTACGAAAGCTTTGAAGATAATCTCTAATATAACACTGACCAGAGATGGTTACGACCTAGCTGTTCAATTGCTTAAGAGCAACTACGATAACAAGGAAAAAACTATTACTTTCTAAGTCCAAAAATTGCTGGATTTACCAACTGCTAATAATTCTACAGATTCTCTCCAAAATTTCAGACTAGAGCTAGTCTCTCTACTCAAGGCCTTAAGCCTTAAAGTCCAAATTCAGACTACTGAATGGATGACAAAGGTAGTTGTAAGGCGCAAATTACCAAGAGAAACTTTAGATAAATTGCGTACTATGTACAATAAAACCTCTCTGACCATGAATGAGATCACAGAAGGTTTACATACCCTAGTCGAAAGACAAAGAGCCAACCAAGATGGGAAGAGTGTTTCAAACTTCTCTACTAACTCTCATCATAAACTCCAACGTACTGCAACTACTGTAGTAAACCCAGATCTCAATAAATCATCTCCAAAATGGAAATCTGGATATGTAGGTACATACACAGTAAACCCTTCAACCCCCGTAATGAGCACCACTCCTTCGACTTCTACAGTGAAGAAGTGTTTGTTCAGCAATAATGAACATTTTACTTATAAGTGTAGTACTTATCCAGACCATAACACCCGAATTCATCGTTTGCAAGAGTTACACAGATGCACAAAGTGCATGGGTCCTCATGACCCATATGGCTGTACTGTTTCCTTACGTATGTGCAACAAGTGCCACAAGGGTAGACACCATTACTCCTTGTGTGGTAGTGTTGCAATCCTCATAAGAAAATCACAAAATTTACTTCTGTACAGTATTGCAAAGTGCACCAAGACATAAGTGAACTTGCGACAGAGTCGAGTAACACAACTACGTTACCAACAGCTCAACTAAAATTAATTACCAAAGGGTCTCTTTGACCAAGGTTCGCAGAAAACCTTTATTTCTCAACAGTTAGTTGATCAGTTAAAACTGAAGCCTATTGCTCGAGTGAATTTGAATATCTCTGGATTCCTAACCAACAGTGGACCTCGTAACTACCAGGTTGTTAAAGTCTTGGTACGTTTAGGAGGCTGCACCAGCCCAATTCAAGCCATAGTCGTTGACAAGATCCCTTCAGATTTACATGTTACAGGTCTTACTCAAACAGTCAAATTTCTTAAATGCAGCGGTATTAGGCTAGCGGATCATAAAATAAATACAGACTGTCTCAATGATGTAGGTATTCTTATTAGAGCTGACTATTACTATAGATTGGATGCACCAGGCAACGAGGTATAAACTTGTTACTGTCAGCTGGGGTAAACTACTCACAGGACCGGTGTTGATCCAACAACATTCTAAGTCTACTAGTAATCAACCAACTAATTCAATAGTGGCGTGACTAGGCCTAGAGCAGTCACCACTAAATGTCAGAGACGAAACCGAGGATGATGAGTCCAATCCCCCTGTTCACAAATTATGGGATTTGGAGACCTTATGCATAGTCTCTGATCAACCCAGTCCAGATGACACATGGACGTATCAACAATTTCTTGATACTGTTATTTTTCAAGATAATCAATATTGCGTGAGACTCCCGTGGAAGTTGAACCACCCACAGCTCCCAGTAAATTATTTCATGGCCTCATCCCAATTTAATTCTCAATTAGCTAGGCTACGGAAGCAACCAGATAAATTGTAACTGTATCATGCTTTGATACAGCAATAACTTGCTAACAAATTTATAGAAGTTGTTGAAGAAGACAACCATAAATCAGGCCGTTATTTGCCACATCATGCTGTCCTGTAAGAATCCGTTACAACACCAATCAGGATTGTATTTAATTGTAGTGCCAAATTAAAGGCAAACAGCATGTCACTAAATGATTGTCTACAAACTGGACCTAGCCTAACCCAAAGATTACAAGATGTCTTATTACGATTTCACTCTGGTGTTTTCGCCTATACGGCCGACATTAGTAAATCCTTTTTAAGAGTAGGCTTACAAGAGATGGATCATGATTTTACTAAATTTCTCTGGGTGAAAGATCCACAGGATCCAAATAGTGAAGTCATTACTTATAGATTGGCCTCAGTACTGTTCGGGGTGACATCTTCACCATTCTTACTCCAGGCTACTCTGGATACACATCTCAAGAAGTCTAATAGCCCCTACAAGACTGAGATTAGCAACAATTTATACGTTGACAATTTTCAAGGAACCACTAATGATGAGAATAAACTAGTGAAAATTTACCATGAGGCTAATCGTGAACTGTTAGGAGCCAACATGCCCTTACAGTCGTGGGCTTCAAATAATAAACAACTAAGCCAAATGATCGAGGAAGAATTCCCTGATTATAAGGTACCTCACAAATTGAAAGTCTTAGGAATGGAATACTTCCACAGACAAATTGAATATCAAGTCGGTGGAGATGAACCATATGTCATGTTCATAGAAAACGGTACCATCCGTTTGTATGTGCTGCAGCTCAGACACGAGCAGGAGGTAAACAAGAAAGCATGCAGGACGCCACCAGCTTTGAAGCAGCTAGTCATGTAATCGTTTATAAGTATTAAAGTCAGTAACCAAGCAATGGCTTTATATCAACCCTATAACCAAGACTTCCTCAGCAACACACAAACACCACACTGGCGACGAGGATGAACTGTGAATGCAGGTATTTGTTCAGCTTAAATCGCAAGGAAGGAGCATGCTGCCTCTCCCCTGGAGGAGAAGTCGTGCTGTCTCTGAGCACCATACCCGATGCTGTGTGCTAATCAATGCTGTGTGCTGACCGATGCTGTGTTCTAACTGATGCTGTGTGCTAACCAATGCTATGTGCTACCCAAGCTATGTGCTGACTGAAACTGTGTACTGAGGAATCAGCGATCCATATGTACCGATGCTGTGTATGAAACGATGCGTTGATGCTGTGTGCAAAACCCGATGTTTTGTATACGAAACGATGCTCAGTGCTACACAATTCTTCACGGTGTGAACTGACTGCTGTGCCAATTGCTGACAACTGCTGTACAAACTGCTAACAATTGCTGTGCCAACTGCTGTGCAGCTGTGAGTAGGAACAACACCACATCAGCGATCCATATGTACCGATGCTGTGTATGAAACGATGCGTTGATGCTGAGTACAAAACCCGATGTTTTGTATACGAAACGATGCTCAGTGCTACACAATTCTTCACGGTGTGAACTGACTGCTGTGCCAATTGCTGACAACTGCTGTACCAACTGCTAACAATTGTTGTGCCAACTGCTGTGCAGCTGTGAGTAGGAACAACACCACATGTACACAGGGCTAGTTAAGACATCAGTTGCTGCTATATTGTGCACTGTTGTGAACTTTTGCATTAAAATGCTTGTGTGCTTTGCAAAATTAAAGGAATTACAGTGAATTCTTAACTAACATATACAGTGCAGTAAGTGTTTAGTATTCTGAGGAACATTTAAGTGATAAGTTTACATTTATACAGTAAAAATGGCAAATATACCTCAGTTTCCTGCATTTGATCCTGACTGTGACCAGACAAACCTGTCACAGAGGTGGACCAAATGGCTTAAAAGGTTTTAAAATATGTTGATCGTTTCTGACATCAAAAGTGCTGAAAGAAAGTGTGCCTTTCTACTTCATTTGCAGGTGATCGAGTTTGTGACATCTTTGATACACTGAAAGACACTGGTGGTGCCAAACATTATGATATTGCCAAAGCCAAATTAACTGAACATTTCAAACCAAGGCAAAACACTGCAATGGAAATTATGCATTTCAGGAGAGCCAAACAACTCTCTAATGAAACTGTGGATCAATACAACACACGTCTCCAAGGTTTAGCAGCCCATTGTGATTTTGCTGATGTTGACAAAGAAATCAAACAGCAAACAATTGAAACATGCACATCTACACATCTCTGTCGAAGAGCTCTAGAACTTGCTGATGATGAGAGTTCTCTTACCAAGATACTGGATATGGCTCGTCGAATGGAAGATGCTGCACGTGATGCTCGTGTCATGGAGCGCAGTGCCAACAACAGCTCTGCCACTGTTACTAACAGTGATGAGGTACTTAAGGTTCAGGGAGGACACCGTTATCATAAAAGATATCATGGCAAATCTAACAGCAAATTGAGCCGAGAATTACATCACAACTGGAGTCATTGAACAAGACTCAAGCAGTCACAACGACTCACATCAGAGGGTGTCGACAATAAATGTTTCAATTGTGGAGGAGACTACCCACACCAAGATAATGTTTATCCTGCTCAAGTTAAGAAGTGCTATGAGTGTGGAAAACTAGATCATTTTGGTGCTATGTGTCATTCCGCACTAAAGAAACCACAGTCAGTGAATAAAAGCACTGTACGAGGATCAGGTCATAGGTGTCGAGGTGGTTTATGGAGTACAATCATTTATGGAGTACATTTATGGAGTACAATCAATCACAGGATGGAATGATCTTTCAAACAAACCAGAGACTATAGTATACATTGCTGGTATTTGTCTCAAAGTTCTCATTGACACTGGATCAAACATTGACACCATTGCTTAGTGCCACTATGAGAAATTTAAAAAACAGTTCCCAAAGCTTGAGAACTATAATGGCAAAGCCACTGCCTATGCTTCGAAGGTAGCCTTGCCAGTGATAGGAACTTTCACTGCAGAGATTAAGTCAAAGAGTGCAATGCTCATTACTACATTCCATGTTGTTAGGAATGCAAAGGAGTCTCTACTCAGTTACAAGACTTCAACCAAATTGGAGCTACTTCAGCTTTCTAATGCTGTAGCAGTGGAATCTGCAAACAATGTTGATGCTATTGTTGCTGAATTTTTTGATCGATTTGAACCCATGGATTGTTCTACTGATAGCAAAGTTCAGCTGCACATTAACCCAGATGTAATTCAAGTTGCTGAGGAATATGTATACTCTGTAACCTGTGATGCAGTCCCTAAGGATCTCACTCTTGATGAAATCCGTACTCCAACCCTAGAGGACCCAACTCTGCCAGCAACAGTGGATGCATTGACCAAGAAAAAGTTTCCGCGCATCCCACCCTCAGGAGTTGACCAAGATGCATTCAAAGCACTTGAACGCATCCAGACAGAATTAAGTGTTACGCAACAACGCGACACTGTGCTGCGAGGTACTCGTATCGTCATTCCAGCTGTTCTCCAGCAACGTGCTCTGAAGTTTGCACATCAAGGACACCAAGGTTTTGTTAGGACCAAACAGCTGCTACGAGAAAAGGGGTGGTTTCCTGGCATTAATCGTCAAGCAAAGGATATGCATGATACCTGTGTCCCTTGCCAAGCTGCAGTGGATACTTCAAGACCAACACCTCTACAACCTTCACCACTACATGCTGCACCATGGACGGAAGTATCGATGGACTTCTGCGGACCGCTACCAACTGGCGAGTAATTGATGGTAGTCATTGATGATCACTCACGTTATCCAGAAGTAGCAATCATCTCTTCCACATCTGCAAAGGCTGTCATCCTGAAACTCGACAAGATCTTTTCAAACTTTGGCATTCCTGAATTTGTCAAGATGGACAATGGACCGCCATTCAATGGACAAGACTTAGTCAACTTTGCTGAGCATATTGGATTCAAACACCGCCGTGTGATGCCACTACATCCACAAGCAAATGGAGAAGTCGAGAGATTCATGCAACCTCTCATGAAAGCGGTACGCTGTGCTCATGCCGAAGGACGATCTTGGAAACAAGCAATGTATGCTTTTCTCAGGAACTACCGTGCAACACCTCATGGAACACTGGGCAAGTCCCTTGGCGAACTTTTATTTGGACGTACTATGAGAATCGCACTACCTGTCATGCAAGCCGAGGTAACGGATAAACGTTTCGCTCAGAAGGATGCACTAGCCAAGGACAAAATGAAAATTGCTCATGATCAATGTGCAAAGGAACAATTCATAAAGGATGGAGACACTGTTCTAGTTAATTAAAAATAAAAAAGAGGGAAAGCTAGATATGCCGTATAAAGGGATACTCGTGTATTTAAGGACTCTCGTCCTAAACGTCATGTTAAACGCCCTACACGATTTGATAATTAATTGTTTTCCTATGTAATGAAAAGTATTTACTTATTATGCTAAACTAAATTTAATATAGTTTGAATAATGCAGATCTCTCATTCAACATTTTGTAACTTTGTATTACAGTTTCTTTCATTTTTGTTTAACATTGCATTTGTATTTTTAACATTGAAATCATGTGTGGTAAAGATTAAGTTGTTTAAATTCTTTGTGTGCTTAATTAATGTTAAATGTATGCAATATCTCTTGATATGTTAAAACTTACTTTGTGTCAATAACTTTGCTTTGTGCTACAATCATGGCAGACATCCTATATTCATTCTTTTTAAAGAAAAGGAGGGATGTCATGTTCATAGAAAACGGTACCATCCGTTTGTATGTGCTGCGGCTCAGATGCGAGCAGGAGGTAAACAAGGAAGCATACCGGACGCCACCAGCTTGGAAGGACTCCTGGTTCAACCTTGACGCCGAGCGGACGTCGGGACTCCTCCTCCGCCTGGGTGCCGCCTGTTCACGTCTTGTTTTCACGTTTTGGCTTTGCTACTGCCGTTTGGCATCCCTTTTCAGCGGTCCGAGTTTACGACGCCTGGCGCACATATCGCCTTGGGTCACAGGATTGTTGATAGATTTTTTTTGGCGTGTTCTGGCTGGTTCTCCCGGTGGAGTGATGGTGTTCGGGGGCCGGCTTGGCCGAGAGGTGCCGGGGGTTGGCGGGTCTTGATGGGCTCTTGGTGTGCCCTCAGCCGTGGTGGGCGGCCGGCTTCTGCCGTCCGATTTTACGACGCCGGGCGCACATATCGCCTTGGGTCACAGGATTGTTGATTGATTTTTTTTTTGGCGTGTTCTGGCTGGTTCTCCCGGCGGAGTGACGGTGTTCGGGGGCCGGCTTGGCCGAGAGGTGCCGGGGGTTGGCGGGTCTTGGTGGGCTCTTGGTGTGCCCTCAGCCGTGGTGGGCGGCCGGCTTCTGCTTTGCCGGAGGACACTGCATGACTTTTTGCGTTTTAGTTGGGACCGAGTTTTTGGTTTTGCTACCTGGTGTTCTCTGTGTGGGGTGGGGCTGGTGTTTGTTACCCTGAGGGACTCCTGGGGCTCCCCAATCATCTGCCTGACTGTGCGTTTATTTGCCGTATGGCATATTAGTTTCTAGTAATTAGTGTCACTCGTTTTGCGATTTGGCTTGGCGTTCCACCTTTCCAAGCTTCGCGATTCACCCCTTAACGGGTACGCCAGGGCGCATCCGATCCCACGATTGTCGTCGCCCCTAATTCAACAACAACAACAACACCAGCTTGGAAGCAGCTAGTCATGTAATCGTTTATAAGTATTAAAGTCAGTAATCAAGCAATGGCTTTATATCAACCCTACAACCAAGACTTCCTCAGCAACACACAAACACCACACCATTCACCTCTAACTATGAGAAAACTACTCTCCCATGTCAGCAAGCCATTTGACCCTTTAGGCTTCCTCAGTCCTATTCAAATTAAGGGTAAACTCCTTATGCAGGAGTGCTGGCAAAGGGATTTGAGATGTGATGAAACGTTGCCTGAGGATCTCCAAGAAAAATGGCCGCAGTTGATTCCTGATTACAACAAACTTAGTATTCCACAATTTCCTTGAAATACCTTAGGACGAAATTTACCCCACATGTACATGTATTCTGCGATGCTTCAGGCAAGCTTATGGCTCAGTAGCCTATATAGTTAATACTCAACAATCATTTTTGCTTACATCTAAGGCAAAGGTAGACCCGATTAAAAGTAGATCACTACCCCAAATGGAATTAACTGCCTTATTAGTAGGTGTAAGTTTGGCTCATTGCCTGATCAAAACCCTCAGTAATGTTCATCTTGGTGAAATAGTAGTGTGGTCAGATAATGAGGCAGTATTGCAGTGGGTAAAAAATGACAACAACAAAACTCCCTATGTCAGCAATCGAGTAAGGGAAATTCGAGAATTGTCTGCTGGTTATAAATTAAGATATGTCCCAACCAAGGACAATCCAGAGGTTTGACTGTAAAGCAATTAGTTAAAACCGATATGTGGTTTAATGGACCCCAATGGCTAGTTAGTGGTCAGTGGCCCCAACAGAGGCCACAAGTCATTGTGACCAATATCACTACCTCTGTTGTGGATCCAGAACCCCTTCAAACTTCAGCTATCAATCCTCATCATTATTTCAATTTAAGCAAACTCCTAAGAGTTACAGAAATGGTATTTGATTTCATCAACAAGATGGGGATCAAGTATGCATTTCCTAGTTCCATCAAATATTGGGTCAAACAAGCTCAACAAGAGACTTGTGGGAAGGAATATGAACATCTCTCAGAGAAGTAAAGTAAGCCTCTGGGTATCTGGTTTGACTCAGACAACTATAACATTTTGAGATACGGTGGACGTCTGCTTCACGCAAAAATAAATTTAGATGCGAAGAATCTTATACTTCTACCACGTCACCACATCATTACTAAACTCATAGTTCTACATTACCATGAGCATAATACATTGCATGGTGGAGTATTAGATACTCTTACTGAACTCAGACAACGTTTTTGGCTTCCCCAAGGTCGCCAAACTGTCAAATCTTTAATCAAGTCTTATGTAATCTGCAAGAGATATGAAGCTCGAGTGTGTCCTTATCCAGGTCCACCGCCCCTACTTAAGGAGCGAGTCGTCCACCTTCGTCCCTTTGAAACTACAGGTGTCGACTACACAGGAGCACTAATTTTAAGAGGCACATCTGACAAGATTCCAGTGAAAGCCTACATTTGCCTTTTTACGGGTGCTACCACACGTGGAGTACATTTAGAAGTCACTTCTGACATGAGTGAAGAAGCCTTTCGCAGATTCGCTGCACGAAGATCTTGCCCAAAATTAATGATCTCAGATAATGGATCTAACTTCGTGGCAGGAGAGGCTTGCTTACAAGAAATATGGAACCATCCAGAAGTACACTCTGTACTCAGAGACAATGCTACTGGAAATTTATCCCTCCAAGAGCACCATCGCACAGCGGTTTTTACGAAAGAATGGTGGGAACTGTTAAGAAACGCCTTACACTAGCAGAAAATTAATCTCACTGAATTACAGACACTTGTCGTGGAAATTGAAGCACGAGTCAACAACAGACCTCTAACGAACATATCAGAAGATTTCTCCCAAAGAGAACCCCTAAGCCCCCTCTCATTTGATTCATGGTGGTCTTCTGAGCCCTCTATTATCTCTAGGAGACAAGGATCCAGCTGACTCTTCATGTGTCAAGGCGAGTGACTTAGTGGAGAGTTATAGACAGCTTTCAAGAGTAATAGAGATATGGAATGAGGTTTGGACACGTGAATATTTAGCCGATTTAAGAGAATATCATTATGGAGCTGCAAGCCCATACAACAAAGTTCAACTTAAACCAGGTGATCTTGTCCTAGTAGACAGTGATGGACCCAGGTCAGATTGGCCTATAGGTAAAATTGTTGATATCTATCCTGACCGCCATGGTATTTTACGAATTGTTAAAGTTCAGTGTCGAGGCACTACTACCTTGAAAACACTAGAAAAATTAGTACCTTTAGAGTTAGCAGAACATGAGTGCTCTACAGATATACCTGTAACCCAAGTTTCAGAGAACAATAATTCAACTCAACCGAGCACAAGGCCATCAAGAGTCGCTGCTCCGAACTGCAAATAGAAACTTCAACAATATTTTGATTCTATTTAAGTGTAGATAACTTATCATTTAAACTTCAGGTGACCATGCTGATGCAGTGGTGAGTTGATGTCCAGTAACTAGAAAGTTACGAGTCATAGTGTCGCTGGGCAGTAGCCTCACTGTATTGTTGAGGTCTCCTTGATCTTAAATGATCCAATTATTCATAATTTATTTTTGATAATATCATTCTGTTTCTTACAAGAGAGTTATTCAATAAACTTCAATGTTTATTTACGTCCCCATGTTGACTTAGAGTCATCTACCACAAAATTTTCGAAAAGCTGATTTCAATAGCCTAAGAATTTTTTTGGGTCAAATAGATTGGAATGTCTTGGGGATGGGGTGTGGGCTAGACGAGAACCCAGTGACAGGTGACGGAAAAGGGGATTTCAATGTGGATTCAAAATATAACCTATTTAAAAATATTCTAAGCAAAGCCCAGGAACGTAGTATACCATATAAATTGCATAGATCAAATACTAATGATCCAAAGTGGATAACAAATGATCTGAAGAACCTTATAGGTAAAAAGAGAACGTGGTACAAAAGGATTAAAAATGGGGAAGTTAGTTTAGAACAAGAATTCGTACAACTGGTTAGAAATGATAAAAAAGAGATAAGGAAAGCAAAAAGAAACTACGAAGTTCGCATAGCAGGGAAAGCGAAGACAAATCCTTAAGGTTTTTTTTCAGTTATATGGAAATAAGACTAGGGAAAAGATAGGTCCTTTAAAAACTGAGACAGGTCAAATAACGGATAATGACGAGGAGATGAGTATTATTTTTAATAAATATTATATATCTGTATTTACTAAAGAAGAACTTAACAATATGCCTTCAGCCGAACAAGTCTATGTGGGTGGGGATGAGGACAGGTTGACTAGTTTAGCAGTTACCAGGGAGGATATAATTAAACAAGTAGTAAAACTAAAACCAAACAAATCCCCAGGGCCGGATGAAGCGTTTGCCAGGGTGCTTAAAGAATGCAAAGAGGAGCTTTCCGAGCCACTGTCTGCCATATTTAATAAGTCAATAGAGTTAGGTAGAGTGCCAGAGTCATGGAAAGTAGCTAATGTGGTACCAATTTTTAAGAAAGGAGATAGATCACTTGCGTCAAACTATCGGCCAATTAGCTGAACGTCTATTGTGGGAAAGTTACTTGAATCTATAATTGCAAATACAATTCGTCTTCATCTTGAGAAACATAAATTAATAAATGAGTCGCAACATGGTTTTACAAATGGCCGTTCATGTTTAACAAATTTGGTATCTTTTATTCTAGCATAGTTGAAGCAGTTGATAGTAGTAAGGATTGTGATGTTGTGTAGCTTGACTTTAGCAAAGCTTTTGATACAGTGCCACATGAAAGACTGATTAATAAAATTCAGGCTCATGGTATTGGGGGTGCTATATTAAGTTGGATTAGGGCATGGCTTTTCCAAAGGAAACAGAGAGTTAGTATAAATGGAGTTAAGTAAGAATGGGATAATGTTAGTGGAGTACCTCAGAGCGCTGTCCTGGGACCTCTGTTGTTTATAATATATATAAATGATGTAGATTCAGGTTTGAGTAGCAACATCTGCAAATTTGCAGATGATACAAAAATCGGTAGGGAAATTAACACGGAAGAAGTCTCACTATCACTTCAAGTTGATCTAAATAGGGTTTTGAAATGGTCAAAAGATTGGCAGATGCAGTTTAATGCTGATAAATGTAAAGTTCTGAGGCTAGGTAATGATGATAGAGTTACAAGATACGAGCTTGATGGTGTTGAGATTGCGAAGTCGGATTGCGAAAGCGATCTGTGAGTTATGATTAGTAAGAATTTCAAACAAAAGGATCAATGCCTGAATGTTCGTAATAAGGCAAATAGGACACTGGGATTTATTAATCGAAGCATTAGTAGCAAGACACCTGGTGTTGTTCTTCAGCTATATCTTGCTCGGGTTAGGTCCCATTTAGATTATGTAGTTCAGTTTTGGTCGCCATACTATAGAATGGATATAAATTCACTTGAACGTGTCCAACGTAGGATAACTAAGTTAATTCCCTAAAAAAGAAATCTTTCATATGGAGAAAGATTAACAAAGCTTAAATTGCATTCACTGAAAAGGCGAAGAGTTAGGGGTGACATGATAGAGGTTTACAAGTGGATGAATGGACATAACAAAGGGGATATTAATAGGGTATTAAAAGTATCAACACGAAACAATGGGTATCAATTGGATAAGTTTAGATTTAGGAAAGATTTGGGTAAATACTGGTTCGGTAACAGGGTTGTTGATTTGTGGAAGTAATTACTGTGTAACGTGATGGAGGTGGGGGTCCCTCGATTGTTTCAAGCATGGGTTGGACATGTTTATGAGTGGGATTGGGTGGTTATAGATAGGAGCTGCCTCGTATGGGCCAATAGGCCTTCTGCATTTGCCTTTGTTCTTATGTTCTTAAATTCGGGACATTCGTTAGGTTCGTACTAATCTACTAACCCATAAATATAACTTCAGGGTAGAGAAATAGGTGTACATTAGTACTAAGACTTGAACTACGACCCGAGTTTTCTCCCCCGGAGTTATGTTGGAAATAACCAACAGTTTCATACATCTTTGTATTTTTATACAACTTCTGTATTAACCACAAGTAGTTACTACAATTACTAACTTGTAGATTTAATCATCATCATGATTTATATTAAACATATTGCCAGATTCTTCCTAGTCAGAGTGACGACGCAAGGAACGACAGGCAGAAACATGAATTCTTTCCACATTTAGTTGGATTTAGAACAGGGTCCAGTTTATCATTTCTTTTACTAAAAATAGTTACTTACTAATAAGTTTAATTTCGTAGCATACTACTGCTTACTGGAACTCCTTTATTTAGTTGATATCAAACATTCTAGAGGAAATTATTTTAATGTAAATGATTTCACTTTAATTTCCTCGATAAGCTGCGTGACTTTAATAAACCAATTTATGTTGTGAGGAATTATATTTTAACACAGAAAATATAAATGTTACATCAATACTTGTCACTATCTCTTCTTTCCTTAGTTAATTCCGATATACGTAAATGTATTTCCGCTCGAGATGTCTATCGAGAGCCACGCATGCGCAATCAGGAAGAGGAAGAAGACGCGAGAACGTGACCAGTCACCACGCGACTCGGACGCCATTAGCAACGAGTAACAGAGATCTGCGTTTCGATCTTGCTAACAGTTTGTAATTCGCTCCCACGACTAACAGAGCAGTGCCACGTCACTTGGCACATCTAGGCAGTGTCCCAGGAACCAATAATTACTCCAACCCACAAGTAACGTCTTATCACGGCAGCTGAGGACGAGGGATCTAGAATCGTTCCTACACTAGTGGACACTTGCCCCGGCAACTAACTATTTCTAAATTATAATATTGTGCACATTTTCATATTTAGATTAGTTGTCGTTAGGCTGTGAACTTAACAAAATCCCGTACGTTAAATTTCCAAATTTATTCTGTTTTATTGGAATATAACTTGCATAATTATTTACTTAAGATCTCTGCAATAATAACAACATTCTGTAGGAATATATTTCGTAATTCAGGATGTACTTGTAGTTACAATTAGTGGAATTCTACAATGTAATTGCCTTCCAGCTCCGGGTCCACGACAACCGAGGTACTAGGCTTCTCTACCTGCACGTGCAGCAATTTACTTGAAGCAACACGCCATCAGTGGATCGTGACAACCAATCCACCGTCAAACCACTGTCAAAAGTCAAACTACCTCTCTAGTTTTACAGCTAAGCTGGTCATGTTTATCCGTAGTAATAATTCTGTAGTTATATTAGTGATCTCCCGAGATCAATTATACTAACCCTTTGATTTACCATATATTGTTCTATTCAATATTACAGTAGTATATTGAGGTGCATTTACCTCTAATTATTATTATACAATCAACTTCATTCACTTTAATATTTAATTTATTCTGGCGAAGAACCAGCGCCAGAATAATGCTAGGGATGCATTAATCTTTTAGCATGTAACTCTTAAATTTTGTGCAGGTTAATTCCACTCCCTTTACATAAGAAATACAGTTTCACTAAGATCCAAAATACACTTGTTCTTGGTGTCGCCCTGCATTCGCCGTCAAGTGATGCTTAGGTGTTCGTCGGTGACTCTCCGTGATGGGGGGACCTCTTCCTCCTGTTGTGCGTGTGTACTCTGTAGGCCTGGAATTTTCTGGTCGTGCCGGGTATTCAGAGGTTGAACTTGTAATATGTGACATGCTCCATGTTCCCGTGGATGTGATTTATGGTATCGAACTGGTTACTGCTCATCGAGTGATTGTTAAGTTTGTGGGGGATGCAGAGTACCTGGCGTTTCTCCAGCGCTTTGAGGGGCAATCCTTGCCCCTGCCTGGTGGTGCCGGCACTGTGGAGATTTTCGATCGGAGTGGTGCGTTAACGTACGTGAGTGTTCATGGGGCGCCCTTGGAGTTTCCCGCTGACCTCCTGCGGCGTTACTTCGGAAGGTTTGGAGCTATTGTCATTGTGAGGCTGTACAAGCTTTCCTCGGGGAAGGTCCAGGTTTTATGTACGAACATTCGGACTCTGGGGATGCGACTGAGTGCGGACATTTCGTCCTCCGTCCGGCTCCTTGGATACTATGTTCGGGTATATTATTCCTCGTCATCCACGGACATGCTTTTGGTGTGACCTGATGGGGCATCAGGCTTCCAGGTGTTCTGAGGCTGCCAGGTGTTCTGAGGCTGCCGTCGCCCCCGTGAACCTCTTCCGTGAGGAGGATTTTCCGCCGCTCCCTGTGGAGGAGGATTCGGTGGGTGGGAATGCGTCCGTCCCGTTGGCTGTTGGTGACCCCCCTGTGGCACTTGACGTGTCTCCTTTTGTGGTGGCTCCTTTTCCAGAGGTTGTGGTGCCTTCAGATGTTCAGCCTGCAGCCGTTGGTGTCCCTGATTGTCCCGTGGGTCTTCTGGTGGATCTCTGTACATCGTCTCCGTCTTCTGCCCCTGCGTCCTCGACATGAGTCTTGGCTGTGCTGGGTGATGGGGTGGATACAGGGCCTCCTTTTGTCCCCGGCCTGGTACCCCATGTGGTTGAGAAGGCTGCCGTCCTGCAGAGAGCGTCGGTTCGCACAGCTTGTGATGCCCGTGTCTCTGGGTCGGCCTCTGGATCTGATGATGTGCGGCCAGAGCCTAAGCGTTCCCAGCGTTCTTCTTCTGCCTGGGTTGATGGGGAGATTTCGACGACTCTGAATCTTCCGGCGATGGAGGTGAGGTTCTGGTTGCGTCGCATTCTTCAGTGGTGGCGGAGGTCCATGTGCCTGCGGCTGCCAGTGTCAATGTTTCTTCTGATGAGGTGCCTGTGGAGGTTGCTTCCGGTGCATCGCCTGTGTCTAATGGTTCCGATTCTGCGTGGGGGATGGTTCCTCCTGCTGATGAGTGTGGTGATCTGGTGGTGGTGTTGAAGAAGACTGCTCGCTCTGGGGGTTCCGTGTCCCCAGTTTCGTCCCCTGGTTCATCGGCGGCGGTTTTACCACTTCACCCGTCTCCCAACTGTCTCTACTGCGTCGTCTCCTGCGCTGTCGGATGTGGGGTTGCTGTCTCGGCGGCCTTCATCTTCTCCTGTGTGTCCGCCGGCTGGGCCGTCTCGGAGGTCTGCATCCGCTTCTTCCGTGTCTTCTGCCTCCCTTCACTCTGTCTTACCTCGTTATGCGATTACTGCCGCCCTGCTCCGGGTGCTGCCACTTCCGCCTGATCTGGTGATTCCTGAGTTTGTGCACACCCCCTGAAGCAGGGGGATCGTTGTCCTACCGACAAGAAGTACTTAGTGTGGGAGGCCTATAAACAGAAATATCCTCTGCATGAGTTTCCTGACAAATATTAGCCTCCCATTGACGTGTTTCCTCCTTTTATGTGATTTTTTCTGTGTGTGTGTTATGTGTTGTGGCGTTGTGTCCGTTTGTGTTTGAGGGGTGCGGTTGCATGCGTGTGTGGGAGTATTTTATTTAATTTGTTATGTATTTGTACCTCTTCGTGTGGGTTTTGGGGCCAGTAGGCTTGTTTTGTGTTGTTTCAAGGGTTGAGTTGTTGGGTGCGGGTTTGGGTACTTTGTAATTGTACTGCTGTGCTTATTGTTTTTGTTGTCGGTCCTAAATCTATATCTAAAACTTTCCCTAAATCGAAATCTAAACTTATCCAATTTATACCCATTGTTTCGTGTTCTGTCTTGAGCTGATACTTTTAATACCCTATTAATATCCCCTTTGTTATATCCATTCATCCTCTTGTAAACCTCTATCATGTCACCCCTAAATCTTCGCCTTTCCAGTGAATGCAATTTAAGCTTTGTTCATCTTTCTTCATATGAAAGATTTCTAATATGGGGAATTAACTTAGTCCTCCTAAGCTGGACACGTTCAAGTGAATTTATATCCATTCTATAGTATGGCGACCAAAACTGAACTGCATAATCTAAATGGGGCCTAACCAGAGCAAGATATAACTGAAGAACAACACCAGGTGTCTTGTTACTAATGCTTCGATTAATAAATTCCAGTGTCCTATATGCCTTATTATGAACATTCATGAATTGATCCTTTTGTTTTAAATTCTTACTAATCATAAGTCCCAGATCCCCTTCGCAATCTCAACACTATCTAGCTCGTATCTTGTAACTATCATCATTACCTAGCCTCAGAACTTTACATTTATCAGCATTAAACTGCATCTGCCAATCTTTTGACCATTTCAAAACCCTATTTAGATCAACTTGAAGTGATAGTGAGTCTTCTTCTGTGTGAAGGGGGCATTAATTTTGGAAACAGAAAGTTGTTGTAGGGCATTCACAATTTATTATCCTGATACATGTGAAAGGTGCTGCAACTGGGCCAAGTTTCAGCATCTCAGCCTAAACAGAGACGGAGGAAAAAAAAAATAGACAATTTTTTAACAATGTTCAAATACCATCACAGCCCACAATTGTGAACCGAAATCATTTCTATGACACTTAGCTATGACCTTACTATATAATAAAGATTTGGTAGTATGATTTTTATCCCAGATGTATTTATTACAATAATACAGATTTTTAAATTTTCCCAAAAACGTATGCAACAAAATGATGTTTATCAATATTTATAAAATCAATAAATCTACATAGATAAGAAAAGTAAGTAGTGTTTTTTGAGGCATAAACTCTACATATAATGTGCAAATTTCACGTAAATTGAATAATAAATAAAGGCAGTGAAGTTAAATATAGTTGTAAAACATTTACCTGCACAAACGAAGGTCAAACTTCAGCCACCTTTGGCTGAGGTTGATGTTGACCAATATCATTCAAAATTTGCACCCTTGTAGATAGGCATGGGTTCAATATGGTGTGCAAGTTCCATGAAGATTGCCTGATTAATAAAAGAAAAAAAAATATTAAAAAAAATACAAAAAAAGTAAATATTTGCCACCAGTATTATATGTACGTATTTATGAATATGTATGTAAGTATTTATGAAGTAATATCAATATATGTAAGTATTTATGAAGTAATATCACAAAACAACACTAAAACATACTAACCTAATATAATTGGTCAGAAATATGGGTCCTGAAGGTGGCACTGCAGTGGCAGTAGTAGGCCCCTGCCCCATAACTGGGGTCAGCTCCCTCAAGGGCCTGTCTTGGCTTGGTGGTGTGTCTCGTTGGTTTCTGCATCTCCTTGTCCTTCTTACTGAAGTACCAGTCCCGTATGTCACTCTGTGGTAGACCAAGGAGGTTGGTCAGGTGCAAGAAGTGAGGCAGAAGGTGGGATTGGGGGGGGGGGTAGCGGGCTGCGACAAGCTCCTCACACACACTCGTGATCTTCACTAGTGATCATTGTGGCAAGCTCGTACCTTCTACGGAGAGCTCGCATGCATCTAGCTTTCCTCTTCTTCGTTTGGTACGTCATATTGCAGTACAAATAGCACAAATAGCATAGTTCTGGGAGATACTGTGAGAGCGCGTCAACGACAGACCCACCAGCTCAGAGACACACAGAGTGACTGACTGTAAGCCACGAACACCACCCTCTCCCTCACACGAGAGTGTTGCCAATGCGTGATTTTATATTCAATTTATGCAAAACACGTTATTTTCCACGCTATTACGAAATATTAGACGTCTGCAACGTAAGACACAATACCCCCACGGCGCACCCAGGCCGCGAGGACCGGATTGGGGAAAGTTGCAGCGGGAAATTTGACTCTAATTACGTTAGTTTTCAAGATAACGTAAAATGGTTTGCACCACAGTGTTGCCAGAACGTTGTAGTATTTTTCGTAATTTTTCGAAAATATTCCATTTTTCTTCGAATTTTCGGAAATAATGCCCCCTACCTATTTTCCCTACCGATTTTTGTATCATCTGCAAATTTGCAAATGTTGCTACTCAAACCTGAATCTAAATCATTTATATATATTATAAACAATAGAGGTACCAGGACAGAGCCTTGAGGCACTCCACTAATAACATTATCCCACTCTGACTTAACCCCATTGATACTAACTCTCTGTTTCCTTTGGAAAAGCCATGCCTTAATCCAACTTAATATAGAACGCCCCCCCCCCCACCCACCACGAGCCTCTATTTTTTTAGTCAGTCTTTCATGTGGCACTTTATCAAAAGCTTTCCCAAAGTCAAGGTACACAACATTACAATCCTTACCACTATCAACTGCCTCAACTATGCTGGAATAAAAGGATAGCAAATTTGCTAAACATGAACGGCCATTTGCAAAACCATGTTGCAACTCATTTATTAATCTATGTTTTTCAAGATGAAGACGAATTGTATTTGCAATTATCGATTCAAGTAACTTTCCCACAATAGACGTTAGGCTAATTGGCCGATAGTTTGACGCAAGTGATCTATCTCCTTTCTTAAATATTGGTACCACATTAGCTACCTTACATGACTCTGACACTCTGCCTAACTCTATTGATTTATTACATATGGTTGACAGTGGCTCAGAAAGCTGCTCTTTGCATTCTTTAAGCACCCTTGCAAACACTTCATCCGGCCCTGGGGATTTGTTTGGTTTTAGTTTTACTGTTTGTTTAATTTAATTACATCGTCCCTGGTCACTGCTAAACTAGTCAACCTGTCCTCGTCCCCACCCACATAGACTTGTTCGGCTGAAAGCATATTGTTAAGTTCCTCTGTAGTAAATACAGATATAAAATATTTATTATAAATGCTACTCATCTCCTCGTCATTATCCGTTATTTGTCCTGTCCCAGTTTTTAATGGAACCTATCCTTTCCATAGTCTTAGTTCTTAGTTTGATGTAACTGAAAAAACCCTTGAGGACTTGTCTTCCCTTTATCTGCCACGAGAACTTCAGTTTCTTTTTGCTTTCCTTATCTCTTTTTTAACATTTCTAACCAGTTGTGCGAATTCCTTTTCTAAACTGACTTCCCCATTCTTAATCCTTTTGTACCACGCTCTCTTTTTACCTATATGGTTCTTCAAATCCTTTGTTATCCACTTTAAGTCATTAGTATTCGACCTATTCAACTTGTAAGGTATACTACGTTCCTGTGATTTGCTTAGAATATTCTTAAATAAGTTATATATTGAATCCTCATCGAAATCCCCTTTTACGTCACCTATCGCTGGGTTCATGTCTTGCTCCAAGATCGGCCCACCCCGATGCCCAAGACTTTCCATTCTATTTGACCCAAAAAATTTCTTAGGCTATTAAAATCAGCTTTTCGAAAATCTGGCACTGTAACAGAATTTTCTCCTACAGGTCTATTCCATTCTATGCTATTTACTCCCTATTTTGATGTCACTAATTTGTGTTTCCATGTTAGTTAACACTATATATAAAATATTATTTCCCCGCGTTGGTTCCTTAATTTGTTGCGTAAGAAAGCAATCATCAATTAATTCTAGAACATCTTCTGCTTCATTATTCCCTGTTCTGTTAGGCCAATTTATTCCACTGAAATTAATGTCACCCATGACGCAAATACTGCTAGACCTAGATGCTCTAGATATTTCATCCCATAGGTAATTTGCTCCCATCCTGTTTACGTTTGGTGGCCTGTATATAACTCCTATGATAAGATTATTTGCTCTTTCGTTTAATTCTAACCAAATAGTTTCTGTGTGTGGCTCACATAGACTTGTTCGGCTGAAAGCATATTGTTAAGTTCCTCTGTAGTAAATACAGATATAAAATATTTATTATAAATGCTACTCATCTCCTCGTCATTATCCGTTATTTGTCCTGTCCCAGTTTTTAATGGAACCTATCCTTTCCATAGTCTTAGTTCTTAGTTTGATGTAACTGAAAAAACCCTTGAGGACTTGTCTTCCCTTTATTTGCCACGAGAACTTCAGTTTATTTTTGCTTTCCTTATCTCTTTTTTAACATTTCTAACCAGTTGTGCGAATTCCTTTTCTAAACTGACTTCCCCATTCTTAATCCTTTTGTACCACGCTCTCTTTTTACCTATATGGTTCTTCAAATCCTTTGTTATCCACTTTAAGTCATTAGTATTCGACCTATTCAACTTGTAAGGTATACTACGTTCCTGTGATTTGCTTAGAATATTCTTAAATAAGTTAAGGTCCGTTTCGGTCCAGGACGGACCGAAACGTCGTCGTCCCTTCAACTTCTAGTGTGTGGTCTGGTCAACACTTAAATAAGTTATATATTGAATCCTCATCGAAATCCCCTTTTTACGTCACCTATCGCTGGGTTCATGTCTTGCTCCAAGATCGGCCCACCCCGATGCCCAAGACTTTCCATTCTATTTGACCCAAAAAATTTCTTAGGCTATTAAAATCAGCTTTTCGAAAATCTGGCACTGTAACAGAATTTTCTCCTACAGGTCTATTCCATTCTATGCTATTTACTCCCTATTTTGATGTCACTAATTTGTGTTTCCATGTTAGTTAACACTATATATAAAATATTATTTCCCCGCGTTGGTTCCTTAATTTGTTGCGTAAGAAAGCAATCATCAATTAATTCTAGAACATCTTCTGCTTCATTATTCCCTGTTCTGTTAGGCCAATTTATTCCACTGAAATTAATGTCACCCATGACGCAAATACTGCTAGACCTAGATGATCTAGATATTTCATCCCATAGGTAATTTGCTCCCATCCTGTTTACGTTTGGTGGCCTGTATATAACTCCTATGATAAGATTATTTGCTCTTTCGTTTAATTCTAACCAAATAGTTTCTGTGTGTGGCTCAGTTTTGATTCCCTCTTTGAGACTACATTTCACATTTTTCTAACAAATATGGCTACTCCCCCTCCTCGTCTAATATATCTATCTGTGCGAAATCATTTTAAATCCATTTATTTAATATTCAGCTAATAGTTCTCTATTTTCTACATTCATCCACGTTTCGGTAAGTGCAATAATATCTATTTTTTCTCTGTGCAGACAAGAGCATTTAATTCGTTTATTTTGTTTCTTAGTCTTCTACTGTTAGTGTAATATACCTTAAGTGAATTGTTATTTTGAGGCCCTTCTCTTTCCCTGATCATTTTGCCAATTTTTTTCTCCCACAGACACATACTTTTATTACCTCCTTCCTCCTTATCAATTCCCATACCACTATCTACTAACAGTTTAAACCCAAACAAATGCCTTTAACCACTGCTTCCAACGAGTTCGCAACAGCAACAACCCCAGCCCTCGATAGATGCACCCCATCACGAGCATACATTTCACTTCTTCCATAGAAGTGTTCCCAGTTGTCTATGAAATATATTGCATTTGATTTGCAATATCTTTCCAGCCGGCAATTGACACCAAGTGCCCTCGACAACCATTCATTCCCAACGCTCTTTCTTGGAAGAATGTCACATATGATCGGGATTCCTCCCTTGCTCCTAACTAATTGTATGGCTTTGTTAAATGTCTTTATCAGATCCTCACTCCCAATTCGTCCAACATCATTACCCCCTGCACTAATACATATAATGGGTTTGTTCCCATTTCCCGCCATAATATCTTTCATGTTGTCAACAATATCTTAAATTCCAGCCCCCGGATAGCAAACCCTTAACTTGTTCCCTTTATCTCTGGCACAAAACGTCCTGTCTAAATACCTCACCTGGGAATCTCCCTCAAACAGAATTCGCTTAGGTACCTCCTTAACTTTTAGAGCACTTTGAGGGGCCTGTGCTTGGTTGCTCTTCGTTGATTTTCCTTGCGAGTGAACTGCAGGCTCACCACAGCACTCGTCTTCCTACACGGCAAATGAATTTGAAGTCCTTAGGGCGTCTGAAGGCGGCCTTGTCAAGGTCTTCTTAAGACCCCTGTCCTTAACAACGTCCCACAACGAAGTCTTGTTAATATTGGTCTCCTCCTTCGTTTCTTCTCGATGTTTCAGCTGTCGTACCTCCTCCCATAGAAAATCCATCTCTGACTAACTCTGAATAATCCATCTCTGACTAACTCTGAATAATCCATCTCCGACTAACTCCCAGGTACCTATTTACTTCTAGGTAACAGAGGCATCAGGATGAAAGAAACTCTGCCCATTGTTTCTCCCCGGCGACCGGGATCGAACCCGGGACCACAGGATCACACGTCCAGTGTTCTGTCCACTCAGCCACCGGCTCCTTGGGGTAATGGCAGGGAGATGAAGATGGGGGGAAAGTCAAGGTAGTTAGGATAGGGTCATGTCAAGAAGCCAACAACAGTGTGAAAAAATCGTCGTCCCTTCAACTTCTAGTGTGTGGTCTGGTCAACACTTAAATAAGTTATATATTGAATCCTCATCGAAATCCCCTTTTTACGTCACCTATCGCTGGGTTCATGTCTTGCTCCAAGATCGGCCCACCCCGATGCCCAAGACTTTCCATTCTATTTGACCCAAAAATTTCTTAGGCTATTAAAATCAGCTTTTCAAAAATCTGGCACTGTAACAGAATTTTCTCCTACAGGTCTATTCCATTCTATGCTATTTACTCCCTATTTTGATGTCACTAATTTGTGTTTTCATGTTAGTTAACACTATATATAAAATATTATTTCCCCGCGTTGGTTCCTTAATTTGTTGCGTAAGAAAGCAATCATCAATTAATTCTAGAACATCTTCTGCTTCATTATTCCCTGTTCTGTTAGGCCAATTTATTCCACTGAAATTAATGTCACCCATGACGCAAATACTGCTAGACCTAGATGCTCTAGATATTTCATCCCATAGGTAATTTGCTCCCATCCTGTTTACGTTTGGTGCCTGTATATAACTCCTATGATAAGATTATTTGCTCTTTCGTTTAATTCTAACCAAATAGTTTCTGTGTGGGCTCAGTTTTGATTCCCTCTTTGAGACTACATTTCACATTTTTCTAACAAATATGGCTACTCCCCCTCCTCGTCTAATATATCTATCTGTGCGAAATCATTTTAAATCCATTTATTTAATATTCAGCTAATAGTTCTCTATTTTCTACATTCATCCACGTTTCGGTAAGTGCAATAATATCTATTTTTTCTCTGTGCAGACAAGAGCATTTAATTCGTTATTTTGTTTCTTAGTCTTCTACTGTTAGTGTAATATACCTTAAGTGAATTGTTATTTTGAGGCCCTTCTCTTTCCCTGATCATTTTGCCAATTTTTTTCTCCCACAGACACATACTTTTATTACCTCCTTCCTCCTTATCAATTCCCATACCACTATCTACTAACAGTTTAAAACCCCAAACAATGCCTTTAACCACTGCTTCCAACGAGTTCGCAACAGCAACAACCCCAGCCCTCGATAGATGCACCCCATCACGAGCATACATTTCACTTCTTCCATAGAAGTGTTCCCAGTTGTCTATGAAATATATTGCATTTGATTTGCAATATCTTTCCAGCCGGCAATTGACACCAAGTGCCCTCGACAACCATTCATTCCCAACGCTCTTTCTTGGAAGAATGTCACATATGATCGGGATTCCTCCCTTGCTCCTAACTAATTGTATGGCTTTGTTAAATGTCTTTATCAGATCCTCACTCCCAATTCGTCCAACATCATTACCCCCTGCACTAATACATATAATGGGTTTGTTCCCATTTCCCGCCATAATATCTTTCATGTTGTCAACAATATCATAAATTCCAGCCCCCGGATAGCAAACCCTTAACTTGTTCCCTTTATCTCTGGCACAAAACGTCCTGTCTAAATACCTCACCTGGGAATCTCCCTCAAACAGAATTCGCTTAGGTACCTCCTTAACTTTTAGAGCACTTTGAGGGGCCTGTGCTTGGTTGCTCTTCGTTGATTTTCCTTGCGAGTGAACTGCAGGCTCACCACAGCACTCGTCTTCCTACACGGCAAATGAATTTGAAGTCCTTAGGGCGTCTGAAGGCGGCCTTGTCAAGGTCTTCTTAAGACCCCTGTCCTTAACAACGTCCCACAACGAAGTCTTGTTAATATTGGTCTCCTCCTTCGTTTCTTCTCGATGTTTCAGCTGTCGTACCTCCTCCATAGAAAATCCATCTCTGACTAACTCTGAATAATCCATCTCTGACTAACTCTGAATAATCCATCTCCGACTAACTCCCAGGTACCTATTTACTTCTAGGTAACAGAGGCATCAGGATGAAAGAAACTCTGCCCATTGTTTCTCCCCGGCGACCAGGATCGAACCCGGGACCACAGGATCACACGTCCAGTGTTCTGTCCACTCAGCCACCGGCTCCTTGGGGTAATGGCAGGGAGATGAAGATGGGGGGAAAGTCAAGGTAGTTAGGATAGGGTCATGTCAAGAAGTCAACAACAGTGTGAAAAAATCACCCTCTTTGACTAAAGAGGGAAACAAATGAATGAAGTAATAAAATGAATTTAGGAATCAGTGTCTATGAATGTTATAATATTTAGGAAGTTGTTTGGAGTGCAATAATGAACTGTAATTTATATTAATCAATTAGGAGTTCGATTTACACAAACATTGTGGGTTAATACTAGAAATTAATGCATTCCAAGAACAAATAATAACTGCTGATTCATCAACAATTGAGTTAATCAAAATGATTGAGAAATATATAAAATAAGTATTATGTAAATGTTCAATAAATCAATGATTATACCTGATAGAATCAGGTATAATCAATAGTAAGAATAATGCAATAATTAGCATCAGATAAGATAATTACTCATATCAAATCGATTAGTAAAGTGTTAAGAAACATATGCATGTATAATAAATTCATAAGAAATGGATATTGCCAAAGGGCCCGATTTGCCTAATAGGCCGAGTGATTTTATTTATTTTCAATAAATTTTCCAATTAGCTTATTTGAATTATTATTATAATTATATTATATTAAGAACATAATTATTTTTCTTAATTGTGTTAGTTTAGGTTAGGTTAAGATAGGTTAGGTTAGGTTAGGTAGGGTTGGTTAGGTTCGGTCATATATCTACATTAGTTTTAACTCAAATTAAAAAAATTAACTCATACATAATGAAATGGATAGCTTTAGCATTTCATAAGACAAAATAATGAAAAATATAATATAAATTCAGAAGAACTTGGCTTATTAGGCAAATCGAGTGAAACGCCATGCAACCTCTGATGAGACAACTAACACAACACCTTTACCCCATATTAGACTATTTACAGGAACTCTTTTCCACAGCTCATAAACGGAGGAAAAGGTCCTGAAAGATATTGTTGATAGGAACGTTATCCCTACAGACAAAAATCAGAAGATACAATTGACGATTTACTATAAAACCAAAAAAAACGGCCAACCTACTCATGAGAAACTCTCCAGACACAAAGCAGAACCAATAGAAGAGACCAACGTCGTCTATGCCTTCAAATGCCCACTTGGGGACTGTAAGCTTCAATGAACTCAGTATATAGGCAAGACAACACATATCTTTCCAGGTGATTACGATGCATAAGCAACAGGGCTCCATTAAGGAACATATAATCTCTTCCCACAACCAGACCATCACCAGAGAATCTTAACAAACAACACAGAAATCATCGATAGATACAGCGATAGCAGGCGGCTTGACATCTGCGAGGCATACACATCAAAAAGTCAACATCAGCAATCAACAGCCAATTAATGCACAACTATATTCTACCCACTTAAAGATTCCGCGCCAATTTAGAAGCATCAAGAAATATGGGTCAATAGGCCTTCTGCAGTTACTTTCATTCTTCCTTTAATTTATCCAATTTATACCCATTGTTTCGTGTCTGTCTTATGTTGAAATTTTGTTTCATCTCATCCAAACTGTTGTAACATATCACCTGACCCAAATGCAGGTATATAAGATGAAAGCTGTTTAAATTATAGCATAGTAGAACCCTGTTTAGTGTTTGCAGGTTATAGTT
>WNGS01039858.1:108846-142501 GCA_020271785.1 Procambarus virginalis | reverse complement strand
CATAACCATGGGAATACTGGCTTGTTGGTGTGAACTTCAGACCATAGGAATACTAGCTTGTTGGTGTCAACTTCAGACCATGGGAATACTGTCTTTTTTGTGAACTTCAGACCATGGGAATACTGGCTTGTTGGTGTGAACTTCAGATCATTGGAATACTAGCTTGTTGGTGTCAACTTCAGACCATGGGAATGCTGGTCTTGTTGTTGTGAACTTCAGACCATGGGAATACTGACTTGTTGGTGTGAACTTCAGACCATTGGAATACTAGCTTGTTGTTGTGAACTTCAGACCATTGGAATGACTAGCTTGTTGGTGTGAACTTCAGACCATTGAAATATGGCCTGTGGTGATGTACTTCAGACCATGGGAATATTGGCTGTAGGTGTGATCTTCAGACCTTGGTAATATTGCCTGTTGGTGTGAACTTCAGATAATGGGAATATTGGGCCTGTTTGGTGTGAAATTCAGATCATGGGATTATTGCCTTTTTGTGTGAACTTCAGACCATGGGACAGTATTAGTCTGTTGGTGTGTACATCAGACAATGGGAATATTGGCTATTGGTGTGGACTTCAGACCATGGGAATATTAGCCTCGTTGGTGTGAACTTCAGACCATGGAATACTAGCCTCTTTGGTGTGAACTTCAGATCATTGGAATTACTCAGCCTCGTTGGTGTGAACTTCAGATCATGGGAATGGGATACTGGCCTGTTGGTGTGAACTTCAGACCATTGGAAAACTAGCTTGTTGGTGTGAACTTCAGACCATGGGAATACTGGCTTGATGGTGTGAACTTCAGACCATGGGAATACTGGCTTGTTTGTGTGAACTTCAGACCATGGGAGTACTAGCTCGTTGGTGACCAAGGGAATATTGGCCTTTTTGTGTGAACCTCATACCATGGGAATATCAGCTTGTTGGTGCGAACTTCAAACTATGGGAATACTGACTTCTTAGTGTGAACTTCAGACCAAGGGAATGCTAGCTTGTTGGTGTGAACGTCAGACCATGGGAATATAGAAAACATGGAGTTAACATATGAAAATTTAAAATATTGTTGATGATTTTAAAATAATTTCATTCAACTCTGATGGGTTCCCACCACACATGTATGAGTATGTCAAAAGGTTTTTTGAGGATACTTTGACGAGGATAGTGTGCAGAGATGATAGGTACAATGGTAAGTATAGTGGGCAGATAAGATAGGTATAGTGATAAGATAATTAGCAGAGATGATAGGTAAAGTAATTGGGATATTGGGAAAAGATGATAGGATATTGTGATTAATGATTATTGTGAACAATTGGATTATTGTTAATCGTATATATAATGTAGGATTATTGTGGACAATGATTATGATAGTGGGAAGATAACATAGTTACAGTGGTTAGCATAGTGTGCAGAGATGATTCTTATAGTGATTAGCAAATTGTGTAGTAGAAATGATTACTTTTATATAAGATTATAAGTGCAGAGAAGATAGTTACATTGATTATGATAGTGAAGATGATTACAATGTAACATAGTTACAATGATGAAAAGAGTGTGAAGTGAAGATGATTACAGTGATGAAGATTGTGATGTGAAGATGGTTACAGTGATGAAGATAGTGTGTAGTGAAGATGGTTACGGTGATGAAGCTAGTGTGTAGTGAAGATGGTTGCGGGCATGAAGTTACAGTGATGAAGATGGCGTGTAGTGAAGATGGTTATGGTGATCAAGATGGCGTGTAGTGAAAATGGTTACAGTGATAAAGATAGTGTGTAGTGAAGATGGTTACAGTGATGAAGGAAGTGTGTAGTGAAGATGGTTTCAGTGACGAAGATAGTGTGTAGTGAAGATGATTATAGCGATGAAGATTGTGCGGAGGGAAGATGGTTACAGTGATGAAGATAGTGTATAATGAAGATGGTTATGGTGATGAAGATAGTGTGTAGTGAAGATGGTTATAGTGATGAAGATAATGTGTAGCGAAGGTGGTTACAGTGATGAAGGTAGAGAGTAGTGAAGATGGGTATAGTGATGAAGATAGTGTGTAGTGAAGATGGTTATAGTGATGAAGATAATGCGTAGTGAAGGTGGTTATAGTGATGAAGGTAGAGAGTAGTGAAGATGGGTACAGTGATGAAGATAGTGTGTAGTGAAGGTGGTTATAGCGATGAAGATAGTGTGTTGTAAAGATAGTTACAGTGATGAAGGTAGCGTGTACTGAAGGTGGTTATGGTGGTGATGAGAGTGTGTAGTGAAGGAGGATACAGTGATGAAGATAGTGTGTAGTGAAGGTGGTTACAGTGATGAAGATAGTGTGTAGTGAAGGTGGTTACAGTGATGAAGATAGTGTGTAGTGAAGGTGGTTACAGTGATGAAGATAGTGTGTAATGAAAATGGTTACAGTGATGACGATAATTTGTAGTGAAGATTGGGGCGTATTATGCGAATTGGAAATGTTGTTTAATGTCAACCAAACTTTTTTTACTAGTTGTATATAAGAAGGGCTGCAACTTTTCTAAGTTTCAGTATCACACCCTAAATAGAAAGGGAGGGATTTTTTTTTTCATCGAATTTTACACATTTTCAATAATTATCTACAACAACAAGTTTCAAATGACATTATTTCTATTACACTCATTTATCATATTAGCATATAATTAAGGATTTTTATGAAAAGGATTATCGAAAATGTGTTTAGTTATACTTATACAAGTAGTCAAAGTTCCCCCAAAATACATGCCAATATTTCATATTTGCAAATATTTATAAAATCAATAAATGAACTTAGGAATAAAGTGTTTTATAGATGTTGTAGAGACGTCAACTATACATATAAGGTGTAAATTTCATGTAAATTGAAAACAAATTAAAAGAGGAAATGCAGTTTTATTTTACCTGAAAATAAATAAGATCAAACACTCTGCCACCTGTGTTTGAAGTTGACTTCAACCAAGTTCCTCCAAAATTTGCATCTGTACAGATAGGCATACGTTCTGTAAGGTGTATAAATTCATGCAAATCGGCTGATAAAAAATATGAAAAAAAAAATTGGAGAAAAAATCAATTTTTTTTTTGGGGGGGGGGGGGCTTCAAAGTAAATATTTAAGAACTTTATTATATACTACTGTGATATAATCATAGACATGATTTCAGTTGACACTTTTGTTTGATGTTAATTTTTGACCATTCTGAAAAAATTTTGACACATAATTCAATATTTATTTATTATAATCTGAAATAGAACATAAGTGACCGTAAGATTTGTAACTGTTATTGCTCTAAGCACTGTTACTGCCAATGTTATTTACACTTGAAACTATTTATTTATGGAAAGATGAGATGGAAATTCCAGGGAATTTAAGCCACAGAAATCTCCACCTCCCAAGACCACTAGAGCAGGTGAGAGGTCACTCAGGATTTTTTCATCAATCACCTGTATATGGGAGAACACGGTATCTATGCTTTATGCACTAACTTGCCTAAACTCGGAAGTTTGAATTAAACAACTTCTAGACACAACCCACCAGGGGACTCGAACTTTCGCCAGCACAGATGCTGCAACACCTAATATTTGAGCGGAATTCTGTGTTGATTTTCACTTACGAGATGGAGAATAATGGGAAGCTGCTTTTTCTGGATGTATCAGTCATGGAGAGGAGCGGAGGCTTCCACACTGCAGTCTACACTAGGGAAACAAACATAAGAATGTGCCTCTATGGCAATAGTGACGGCCCAGACAGGTACAAGAGGAGTGTTGTCAACGCTTACGTCGACCGTGCTCTCAGCCACAGCTAAGGATGGAAGCAAGTCGATGAAGAGCTCTGTAGGGTAAGGCAGATCATAGTCAACAACGGCTTCACTAAAGGGTTTTGTTGAAGATATCATTAAAAGAAAGGTGAAACGCAATGCAACCTTTGAAGAGTCAACCAACACAATACTTGTATCCCGTATCAGACTATTTTACAGAAACTTTTTTTTTGATGGCTCATAAAACGGAGGAAAGGGTCCTGAAAGATATTGCTGATAGGAACGTTATCTCTACAGATAAAAATCAGAAAATGCAATTGACAATTTACTATAAAACCAAAAAAACGGCCAATCTACTCATGTAAAACTCCCCAGACACCAAGCAGAATGCCTTGAAGGAAACCAACATCGTTTATGCCTTTAAATGCCCACTTGGGGACTGTAAGCCCAGAAGAACTCATAGGCAAGACAACAACGTTTGTTTCATCCACAGGTACGTTGGTAAACAGTGATTCTACGTCTATGTTCCCCGCAGTAAGTCAACAAATTCCTTCGGGGACTTCAGGCTGAAGGCGCAAGGGATATAAGGAGTCAGTAAGCCGTTGAGTCGTTTCGCCAGTCTGTACGTGGGAGTGGGTATCTGGCTGATGATTGGCCGAAGTGGGTTTCCAGGCTTATGTGTCTTGACATTTCCATACGCATATCCAGGTTTATATTCCCCAATAGTCTTTGGCAGGTGGAGTCCGGATTTCTTGGCATTCACAGTTTCAATCAATTTGTTGACCTTTGCTTTCAATTCGGCTGTAGTGTCCTTCGTTACCCTTTGGAATTTAGTTTGGTCAGAGAGTACCTGTGGAAGTACCTGTGTTTACCAACGTACCTGTGGATGAAACAATCGGGATGATAGTGGACCGAGTGTATCGTGATCCGGCCTGTACTCCTCTTGACATACCAGAAAATATCCTGAGGAAACTACTCCAAGCTTGTACTAAAGAGGCACCCTTCTTGAGCCCGGATGGGCACATGTATAAGCAAGTAGATGGGGTCGCCATGGGTTCTCCCCTAGGTGTCCTGTTTGCGAACTTCTACATGGGTACTATCGAGAAAAAAGTCTTAGTCGACTTGAACTTGAAACCGGCCATATACTGCAGGTATGTTGACGACATTTTTACACATGTACCTGATGTCAGACATCTGCTGGAGCTGAAGGACGCGTTTGAGCAGAATTATGTGTTGCATTTCACTTATGAGATGGAGAAGGAAGGGAAGCTGCCCTTTCTAGATGTAACAGTGATGGAAAGGAGCGGAGGTTTCCACACTGCAGTCTACACTAAGGAAACAAACATAGGAATGTGCCTAAATGCCAACAGTGACTGCCCAGACAGGTACAAGAGGAGTGTTGAATGCGCTTATGTCGACCGTGCTCTCAGCCACAGCTCAGAATGGAAGCAAGTCGACGAAGATTTCTGTAGGGTAAGGCAGGTCCTAGTCAACACCGGCTTCTCCAATGGTTTCATTGAAGACATCATAAGAAGGAAAGTGAAGCGCCATGCAACCTCGGAAGAGACAACTAATACAACACCTATACCCCCTATTAGACTATTTTACAGGAACTTCTTTTCCACAGCTCATAAAACGGAGGAAAGATATTGTTAATAGAAATAATATCCCTACAGACAAAAATTAGAAGATACAACTGACGATTTACTATAAACCAAGAAAACGGCCAACCAACTCATGAGAAACTTTCCAGACACGGAGCAGAACGCTCTAAAAGAGACAAACGTCGTCTATGCCTTCAAATGCCCTCTTGGGGACTGTAAGCCGCAAAAAACTCAGTATATAGGCAAGACAACAACATCTTTTTCCAGGCGTTTAACGATGCATAAGCAACAGGGCTGCATTAAGGAACATATATTCTCTTCCCACAACCAAACCATCACCAGAGAAATCTTAGCAAACAACACAGAAATCATTGATAGATACAGCGACAGCAGGCGGCTTGACATCTGCGAGGCACTACACATCAAGAAGTCAACACCAGCAATCAACAGCCAATTAACGCACAACTATATTCTACCCACTTCAAGACTCCGCTCCAATATAGAAACATCAAGAAATATGGAAATAGGCCTTTTGCAGTTACAGATCTATTCTTCCCTTTAGCTTATACCCATTGTTTCGTGTTCTGTGTTGTGTTCACCTCACCCCAAAACATTGTAACATGTCACCTCACCCAAATGCAGGTATAAAAAGAAAGCTGTTTAAACTCTGTTCAGTTATAGTTGTTTTGTGTGTGTGTAAACTAAAGTCTTTGAAAATGTAATAAGTTTTACGAAACGCGCTCAAGTGTCACGTCAGACTAGAAATAAAAATGAATTTTGGAGAATTGATTTTTCATTTACCGTCACCAGTAAAAAGAAACATAAGGAAAATAGAGAAAATTCGTGTTAGAATTATTAATCTTACTTTTTCGGTCATATTTAATAATATATATACATATATATATATATATATATATATATATATATATATATATATATATATATATATATATATATATATATANCACAACTCAGATATAATAATAATGCTATCACCATTATTATAATATAAAATAATATTTATATATTAATAAATACAATTATTATAATTAAAATTATGTTTTTATATTGTGACGGTAAAGTAGTGGAGTATGGTGGTTGGCAGTCTTCCACTGGCAGTTGTTAAGGCCAGGCCACATATAAAAAAAAAACAAGTAATAAAAAGAAAAAAAGAATGACTGCGTGTTGGATAATCTGTGGTAAGGTATGGGAAGAGACATAAAACACAATAATAACAATGCTCTTTAACACTAAGAAACAAATTGAAATAAAGGCAAAATCTTGGCTAGTGGTGCAGGACAACAAGTGGAAAAATAACTGAACATAAAACTGAATTACGTTAAAGGGAGGAGAAGTGACAAGTAAAATAATATTAGTGCTGGGAATATATGCGCTAGCTATAAACCTCTATTTGATCACACGAGGTGAGTCAACCTAGGTGTTCACAGCAGGAGCACAAGATATATTCTGACTGGTAGGGCTGCTAGGGACTCCAACATGACTGGCGAGGAATGTGATTGGCGTGGAGCGGGAGTGGTGTGTTGTTGAACGGCCAATCAAATGCAGGACGGCCACAAGTCGCTAGTTTGGCTGGGAGCAGCAGTTGGCAGGTCGACCAGGTGTGCAGAAGTGGGGGGAAGGAGGGAGTTGCAGGTGCGTGTGGCTGTCTTGATATATACGTTAAGCCACTATAAAACGTATCTTGCATATTGTTGAGAAGGGACGATGGAAGATATAGCAGGCTAAATCTCTGGGAAGAGATTATCGTCACAACTCTCCCCGAAGCCTGCGGTTCTGGTAGAGTCACGTTCACGGGAGGTAGAGTGGGAGTGGAGCTGCCTCTACCTCAGTGCATCTGGAGAGGGCGTCTGATATGATGTAGTCAGACTCCTGGTGTGGCAATCTTGAGGTGAAATGATGTAGCTGGCAAGCCCATTATAGAAGTAGTCGATGGTTGAGTTGGGCTGTCTGTAGGAAATGAAGATGGTTGTGGTCCATGTAGATGGTGGTGGACTGAGTACTTTGCTGGTATGGAGCAAAGTGTTGCCTGTTCAGGACGACGAGTAGCTCCTTGTTGCTCGTGGTGTCGTTTATGGTAGTTGGTATGTAGAGTCTCTTCGCCTTGTTGTACCAGGTCACCCACGTTGCCGGTACCACTGGCGTCGCTATGGAGGATGGGAGACTTGTGATATCTGGCGAGGCGAGAGAAGTATTAGAATATGATAAAGGAGCACAATTACTGTCCTGAAGGTGATTATAAAGTCAGTAAGGATTTCCGAATTAGAAAGCGCTGTCTCAGTGTCAGTGTCTTTTTGAAAGGAGAAGCAGGAAGGTCTCACTGTGGCTGTATGGACCTGTAAATGAGGTGAAATTGGTTAACACAGTGGGAGGAACCCCATAGGGCTTGAGTAAATTGATGTGGCACAGCTGGGTCTTCCGCCGCCTATCGGGGTCTCGAGAACGTAGTTGAAGTTGTTCCGGCACTCCTTAACACGGTAGGGTCCTGAGAACCTGTTCTGTAAAGGAGAACCTGGGATAGGGAAATAGGCAAGAACTAAGTCTCCTGTTTAAACTTCCTTACTTTGCAGTGCTGGTCGTAACGAGTCTTCATCCTCTCTTGGGCTTTCTGTAGGTTGTTGCTAGCAAAGGAATGGACCCTCTCTAGAATGTGTCGGAGGTTTTGAAGATACTGGGGCACATTCTGATGCTCACTGAAGGTGGCATCACGTAGAGAATCCTTGAAAGCCTTGAGAGGTGTACGGCACTTACGTCCGTAGAGCATCTCATAAGGAGATACTCCTAGTGACTCGTTGGGAAGACTTCTGAAAATACACATGATGAGATCAATTTGCCTATCCCAATCCTTTGAGGTCTCATTACAAAACTTTTTTAAGAGTGCCTTGATGGTTTGATGACTACGCTCGAGAGAACCCTGTGAAGCAGGATGATAGGGGCTGGACAGTACCTGTTTGATGTTGAACTCCTCCAGAGTCCGTTTGAAGAGATCACTGGTGAAGTTGGTGCCACAGTCGCTCTGAATCTCCCTCGGAAATCCATACTGGGTGAAGATTTTCAGTAGATTCTTCACCACTGTAGCAGCCGTAATGTTTTTCACTGGAACTGCTATGGGGAATCTGGTGGTAGGACACAGGATGGTTAAGATATAGGCGTTGCCTGCACTGGTCCGAGGCAAAGGACCAACACAGTCAATAATAAGTTTGTGGAACGGTTCCTCAGGCACCTGGATGGGTATCAGTGGTGCTCTGGGAATGGAAACGTTCGGTTTCCCGGCTAACTGACACACGTGGCACAGTTTGACATGATTCTTGACATCGTTAACCATACCTGGCCAGTAGTAGTCTTGTCGAATTCCATGGTAAGTCTTGTTGAACCCGTAGTGTGACAATGCTCCGTGGGCCAGGTGTAGAATCGTGGGCCGCAGGCTGGTAGGAATCACTAGTTGTTCAACGTCTGCCCAATCGTCCTCGTCCTTCAGTTTACTGGGTCTATACCTGCGATAGAGTAATTCGTTCTCCATAAAGAACCCAGGAACACTGTCGGATTGGGTTTCAGCCTGAAAGAATAATGGTGTCAAGGTAAGATCATCTCTCTGTAACTTACGGAACTCCAAAGCGGTCAGATTAGGGGTAGTTTCGAAGGGTCCTGAGGGACAGCGGTAGCAGTAGAGTCAGCTGGCTGTGGTCGTGCAGCTTGAGCACGGGTGGTCACCATAACAGGAGGAGAACCTTCATCACTCTCTTGAACCTTTGCTGGAACATGCTCAAAAATCGGGTTATCCAACACAGAGTTGCTTACCTCGGATATGTCCTTGACGATCAGGTTGTTTGGTTGTTGGTCTTCTGCCAAGTCGTTGCCCAGGAGAAGTTGCACTCCAGGCATGGGAAAAGGCTTTTCCCTGACGGCGACTTGGACTTCACCGGTCACGAAGGGACAATCTAGGTAAACTCTGGCAAGGGATAAGGAGTTGTAGCAGTAAGGTCAGTGATGAATACAGTCTCTCCTGTGTAGGCGACGTTGGGCACAGCTGATTTCAAGACGATCGATTGTAGAGCCGCTGTGTCCCGCAGGATCTTAAGTCCAAAACGTCCCTCTGAATCTGAACCGTGGGTAGAGATAGTTCCTGGATATAGATGCTTGCTAAAGAGAGAGAGATCATTAGCATGAACACCAACATTCATTACAGGCTTACCGGACTTAGGGTGAGTAGGTTTGGGCTTAGGAGTTCTAGGTTACCTTTAGATTGGGACTTACCACATTTTCTATGGTATGTCCATATAGTCGACAATACCTGCAGTACAGTTGAGAGGTACCTTGATCTGGGCTCGCTTTCTCGTAACTGTACCAAGACTTCTTACTGGTAGGTTCTGGTGTCAGCCGGTGGATGAGGCTGTTGTCAGCTGACTTCGCGCACTTCACCAAATCGGTCTCTTCTTTGTCTGCTAAGTATAGGCGGACAGGAGGAGGTACACGTCTCAAAAATTCTTCAACCAGTATGAGGTTGACAAGCTCTGGAAAAGTAGAGACATGTGCTGCCTCCAGCCATTTCATGAAATATCTCCGTTTGGTGTTAGCAAATTCTAAGAAGGTGGTGGTACTTGCCTTGACGTAGTCACGAAACTTTCGTCGATAGCTTTCGGTGGAGAGAAGGTAGGCGTCCAACACAGCTTGCTTCAAGGTGGTGTAGTCGTTTTCTGATGCCAAAGTGCTGAGTGTGACTGCTGCTCTACCTGTTAAATGTACTCGGAGAAGGGTAGCCCATTGGTCGTCAGGCCAATTAAGTTGATCAGCAAGGGTCTCAAAAGTGGTGAAAAACACATCAACCTCCGTTTCTATGAACGGGGGCATTAACTTACTTGCATGGGAGACATTGAAACTGGGAGGAAGACTAGCTGCCGCTTGTTGGAGTTGAGCTTGGTGTGCAGCGTCCCTCGCGAGTTCTCGGTACGACAGTTTAGAGCTTTCTTCTCCTGTTTGTCTGTGTTTGTCGTGTTCACGTTGTCTCGAGTCGCTGTTTGTATAAGGCCAACTCACGTTCACTTTCTTCTTTCTTCAGTGCGGCCTCTCTCTCTGCTTCCTTTGAGGAGTAGGCCTCCCTTCACTTTCTTCTCTTCTTCAGTGCGGCCTCTCGCTCCTTGAGGCGGATTTCCTTTCTTGTTCTTCCTTCTGATGGCAGCTTCACGTTCTTGTCTTCCCTTCTGATGGCAGCTTCACGCTCTTGTTCTCCTTCTGATGTTCTTCAGCTCTCTGTTCAGCTGCTTCCTTGTTGCTCCCGCTCGATCTTAGCAAGTTCTAGCTTGAGTTTTATTGCTGTCAAGTCATGTTTATCTGAAAGTGTATTGTTCATGAGTATCAGAATCTATCTTCCTTCATCCAAAAGATAATCTAAAATTATATTATTTATGGCATATTTGTTGGCGCCAGGTGGAACTTCCAATTGATACTCGTGTGCAAGAGTTATCAATTCGACCCTTTTAGCATGACGCAATTTCTCTATTTCACCTTCTGGATCTGCCTTTGAAAGCTTGTAGGCGAAACATTGTGAAAAATAGCAAAATAAAGGAGACACGAATATACAGTGAGAATATGGTGAATGTCAGAAACAGGAAACGTGGCAACTGATACCTATCCTGTGGGGAATTATTAATAATTAAAGTTAATTCAAGATGGTAAATGAATAAGGTCGCAGGAAATCTTGTACCTGGTACTCACTGTGGGAGGATAAAGGCAAGAAAATCCTACTAATTAGTGGAAACTGAGTTTAAAAGACAAGTGAAACACTAAATGGCTTCAAAATAAATGAGGTAGTCCAAAAATGTAGTCATACCTTGCCAAGTCACTATAGAACATAAGCAAAGGTACCCACTGAAATTGAATATGGTATTTACAGAATTAGCGAACTTTGTGCTCAAAAGAAAGAACGCTAATTCCCTACCTTGGGTAAATACCATCAATCTGACCGACGAGTAGGGGTGCGAGTGTCAACTGGTGACGAGAACTATCGGCGAGGTCCCAACTCGCCAATAATAGTTCGTGCTAGAGGATCTATAGCCCTCTTTTTCCTCCTAGAGTCGGATTGCAGAATTTAGGTGCTATTGACCCGGAGACAGACCACAGTACCAGGGTACCTATGTGATAATCTGTCAAAAATGTGAGAAATATCTGGGGACAAAAGATGTTAAACACGGGTAATAACACGGAAGGGGGAGACGACCAATTAAGAGTATGACTGCGGCCTACAGTCACCACGTAATCCAAAGTTGTCTCACACTCACCATATGCTACTCCCGTAATGCACAATATACACAGCACCATATAATAATAAACGTGATTAATGTAAATAATGAAAGCAAGGGAAATGAAAGCCAAGTACGCTTACCACAATTACCAATACCTGAGTGAAGCTCCATGGACAGGCCCCCAATTATATGTGACGGTAAAGTAGTGGAGTATGGTGGTCGGCAGTCTTCCACTGGCAGATGTTATGGCCAGGCCACATATAAAAACAAAAAAGTAAAAAAAAAGGAATGACTGCGTGTTGGATAATCTGTGGTAAGGCAAGGGAAGAGACATAAAACACAATAATAAACAATGCTCTTTAATAACACTAAGAAACAAATTGAAATAAAGGCAAAATCTTGGCTTAATGGTGCAGAACAACAAGTGGAAAAATAACTGAACATAAAACTGAATTACGTTAAAGGGAGGAGAAGTGACATAAAATAACAAGTAAAATAATATTAGTGCTGGGAATATATGCGCTAGCTATAAACGTCTATTTGATCACACGAGGTGAGTCAACTTAGGTGTTCACAGCAAGAGCACAAGATATATTCTGACTGGTAGGGCTGCTAGGGACTCCAACATTGACTGGCGAGGAATGTGATTGGCGTTGAGTGGGAGTGGTGTGTTGTTGAACGGCCAATCAAAACGCAGGACGGCCACAAGTCGATAGTTTGGCTGGGAGCAGCAGTTGGCAAGTCGACCAGGTGTGCAGAAGTGGGGGGAAGGAGGGAGTTGCAGGTGCGGGTGGCTGTCTTGATATATACGTTAAGCCACTATAAAACGTATCTTGCATATTGTTGAGAATGGGACGATGGGAAGATATGGCAGGCTAAATCTCTGGGAAGAGATTATCGTCACAATATTATTGCAATAATATTGACTATATTATTATTGAGTTGTGTGTTGTAGTGTGGTATGGTCCCCTGAGGACTCCCAGTCCTCCTCCCAGAGGTTCTACAGGGCCCTCAACGAGGCTACCAGTTTACTGCAGGAGCAGTATCAGTAGTTCAGGTCCTCGTCCTCGTCCTTGTGCATGAGCTCGTGCCTCTGGCACCTTACAACCAGCTGCTCTGGGTATATGGGACACGACAGTCTGGAAGGCAGCTCATCTAGGGGAAGGAAAACCGTGACATCAAACATCCGCTGCCTCGCGGTCATACTCACTTTTGGGACGGGCTTCAGGAATCAATCTCGAAGAAAATCCGGAGTTGGAGCTCCTAAGGCAGTTCGTTGTTGACTTCAAACTCGTTCTGGCAGCTCCTGCGATGGCGCTGGAATCAAGCGTATTGGCGTTTGCATTTCCATTGGAAGATTTTAGCAGGCCCCTTCCCCCCCCAATGTTGAGGGGGGACCTGCTGCATGGGAAACAGCTTCTCCTCCAAATCAACCTACCAAGGCTTTGCGACCTGAAAAGGACAATTCAGCCTCGATAACCAGAGCGCAACTCCATAGTCTCCCGAGACTGCAGGATGCCTACTACTAGTACTACATTACTTGACAAACCTTTACTACACACGATCATTACTTGATACAACCTTTACTACACACAACCATTACTTGAAACAAGCATTACTTGACACAACTATTACTTGACACAACCTTTACTACACACGGTAATTACACGGCTATATTGTTGGGTTATGTTTCTACTGGTTTATTGTTGGGTTGTGTTTCTACTGGTTTATTGTTGGGTTGTGTTTCTACTGGTTTATTATTGTATTGTGTTTCTGCTGGTTTATTGTTGGGTTGGGTTTCTACTGGTTTATTGTTGGGTTGTCTTTCTTCTGGTATATTATTGTATTGTGTTTCTACTGGTTTATTATTGGGTTGAGTTTCTACTGGTTTATTATTGTATTGTGTTTCTACTGGTTTATTGTTAGGTTGTGTTTCTGCTAGTTTATTGTTGGGTTGTGTTTCTGCTGGTTTATTGTTGGGTTGTGTTTTCTGCTGGTTTATTGTTGGGTTGTGTTTCTGCTGGTTTATTGTTGGGTTGTGTTTCTACTGGTTTATTGTTGGGTTGTGTTTCTACTGGTTTATTGTTGGGTTGTGTTTCTACTGGTTTATTGTTGGGTTGTGTTTCTGCTGGTTTATTGTTGGGTTGTGTTTCTACTGGTTTATTGTTGGGTTGTGTTTCTGCTGGTTTATTGTTGGGTTGTGTTTCTGCTGGTTTATTGTTGGGTTGTGTTTCTACTGGTTTATTGTTGGGTTGTGTTTCTACTGGTTTATTGTTGGGTTGTGTTTCTATTGGTTTATTGTTGGGTTGTGTTTCTGCTGGTTTATTGTTGGGTTGTGTTTCTGCTGGTTTATTGTTGGGTTGTGTTCTACTGGTTTATTGTTGGGTTGTGTTTCTGCTGGTTTATTGTTGGGTTGTGTTTCTGCTGGTTTATTGTTGGGTTGTGTTTCTGCTGGTTTATTGTTGGGTTGTGTTTCTACTGGTTTATTGTTGGGTTGTTTCTACTGGTTTATTGTTGGGTTGTGTTTCTACTGGTTATTGTTGGGTTGTTTCTACTGGTTTATTGTTGGGTTGTGTTTCTACTGGTTTATTGTTGGGTTGTGTTTCTACTGGTTTATTGTTGGGTTGTGTTTCTACTGGTTTATTGTTGGGTTGTGTTTCTACTGGTTTATTGTTGGGTTGTGTTTCTACTGGTTTATTGTTGGGTTGTTTCTACTGGTTTATTGTTGGGTTGTGTTTCTACTGGTTTATTGTTGGGTTGTTTCTACTGGTTTATTGTTGGGTTGTGTTTCTACTGGTTTATTGTTGGGTTGTGTTTCTACTTGTTTATTGTTGGGTTGTGTTTCTACTGGTTTATTGTTGGGTTGTGTTTCTACTGGTTTATTGTTGGATTGTGTTTCTACTGGTATTGTTGTCAGGTTGTGTTTTCAAAGTTTTTTTAATGGTTATGTTTCTTCTGGTGTTTTTATTGGGTTGTTTTTCTATTGGTTTTGTTTTTGGGTTGTGTTTCATTTGATAATTTTATTGGGTTGTGTTTCTGCTGGTATTCTTACATGATACTAGATTAGAAAAGGTTTTGAATCTTCTGCAAGAGCACAAAGTGAAGTTTAATTAGGATAAAACACAATTCAAGACCAACACTATTGAATACCGGGGTACTATATTTCAGGTAAGGGCTTTTCTCCTTCTCACAAAAATGTTGCTGCTATAGTGGACGCTCCAGCCCCAACATCAGTGGGGGAAGTACAGTATTTTGCAGGGATGGTAAAATATTTTTGTAAGTTTGTGAAGAACATTTCAACAAAATTAGCGCCCTTGTATGAATTATTGAAAAAGAGGGCTTTATTTAGGTGGGTAGCAAGAGAGGAGAAGGCCTTCTGGAATATTAAGCAGCAATTGATAAATTCTCCATTGCTCACTAATTTTACTGGTAATCTCTATTTAAAGCCGGAGGTCGATGCTTCCCCAGTAGGGGTAGGCTGTGTGTCATTAAAGGAAGTAGATGGTTAGGAAAAACAGTCTATTTTGCTAGCAAGAATTTATCTCCTGCAGAACAGAATTATTCCCAATTAGACACACGAGCTTTAACGATGGTATATGCCGTTAACAACTTAGGTATTTTCTACTGGGTAAGAAATTTCTTGCTAGAACAGACGATAAACCTCTGCTAGGATTGTTTTGCAGAGGTAAACAAATTCCAGTTAATGCCAATGCTACAATTCAACGATATGCATTGGTACTTTCAAGGTTTGAGTATGATTTGGATTTTAAGCCAATCAAGAATAATGTAGTGACTGATGCAATAAATGGTAAGTAGATTTCCTGTTACAGAAGAGTTGAATTCCAATATTTCAATGGAATATGTCAACCTGGAGGAATCTATGTCTTTCGATGATATTTCATTCCAGACAATTAAGAAGACAACAAATAGAGATCCCGAATTAAATCTGCTGATGAAGTATGTCATATATAGTTGGAATGATAATTTATTACTGTCAGAGTATTCGGAAGTAAAGGCTGACCTTAATACTCACCAGGATTTACTCTTGAATACTCTTGAGTGGTGGTTCCTGTGGAACTGAGATGTAAGATTTTGGATGAGCTGCATGTAGGCCATAACGGCATAAATGCTATGAAAGCTAGAAGATAGAAGTTGGGCTTGGTGGCCAAACATTTGCCAGGATATTACTGAAGTTACTAAGAATAGTCACATTTGCTTTAAGAATTACCAGAATTCCCAGACCCCAGTACTTTCCTGGCCATGCACTGGGAAACCCTGGTTTAGATTTCATGTAGATTATGCTGGAACTATGGATAAAAAATATTACCTGGTGATCGTGGATTCATATGCAAAATTAATGGATGTTCATGTGTATCATTCCACAACATCATCTTTAACTTGTAAACTGCTCAAGAAAACATTGTGTAATTTTTTATTGCCAGACATGGTGGTGCCAGATAATGCTCCCTATTTAGTTTCTGGGGAATGGAGGATTTTGTTTAGTAAGAATGGTATTAAACATGTAACTTCTACCACCAATAATCCTTCTTCAAATGGTCTGGCTGATATAGCAGTGAGACATCCTTAAAAGAAGGGTAACAGCGGTTTATGGAAGGTACTATTAATACAAGGTTTTGAAGGTTTTCGTATAATCAAAGAAACACTGTTCATTCTACAACAGGTAAATATCAATTTGAATTACTGTTTAACAGGCACTTCAAAGTGCATATAGAAGCAGTAAAGACAGATCGAGATAAAGACAAATCTGTAACTAGCTTGGCCAGTCAGTCGGCTGAGAGAGAGAGAAAGTCTTGTTTAAAGCAGAGGATGCAGTAAATGCAAGGAACTTTGAAGTGAGAAAGCTGTGGGTAGATGGGAAAATAATGGAATTCCTGGGCCACAGGAATTTCACCGTGCAAGTGCAGAGTTTTGGGAATATTAACTAGAAAAGACATGCAGATCAACTCATGCCAAGGTTGATGAGGAACTCTGAAGTCCTTTCAGGTGAGGATGGGGATAACAAGTGATACCCAATCTAATAATGAAGGGGTAGCACCTGCAGGAGACATTAGTTGCATTACCTCTTGCACTTTGCAACTGTCTGGAACGCAAAGCGCGCAAATATAACATCGGTCAAATATTAGAATGTTGACACTTGTAATATTCTTGCCTAGAAACAGGCAAGAATATTATAAGTGCAATAGGCCTTTCCTCCCCGGTGTCATTCCTTATCTTGACCCTTTCCCAGTGCTATATAAGTCGTAATGGCTTGGCGCTTCCTCCTGACAGTTCCCTTCCCCCTGCGGGAGTCAGTGAGGCAGAGCAAGGGGTCAACAGAGGGGAATGTGGATACAGCTAACCCTAGGGACTCTGCAGTTAGTAATTTAGAAGAAGTTTCCCCAGAAGTAAACAGGCCTGGAGCCCCAGTGGAGAAAATCAGGAAGAGTCATACGACCGCCTGATAAACTAAAGCATGTAGGGGTAGAATTTAATTAAGAGGGTAGGAATCTTAGGATTAAGGTATTTTGTAGGATTAAGTAATACATAGGTTTGGTAGATAAGGTCTCGAGCAGATGCTCTTTTGCTCGATAAGCATTGTAAATAGTGTCATTAAACCTATACCCGGTGACGTCATTGTTGGTTGTTATTTTAATAAACGTCATGTGGAGCGCACGCACGTTTCTCTTCCTGATGAATTAATTAATAAATATTAACATTAAAACCCAGAACACCGAGAGTCAGGCGTGTACCTGGAGTCACTTCCACGGTCTCGCCAGTCTGACATGTACCTGGAGCCACTTCCACGGTCTCGCCAGTCTGACATGTGCCTGGAGCCACTTCCACGGTCTCGCCAGTCTGACATGTACCTGGAGCCACTTCCATGGTCTCGCCAGTCTGACATATACCTGGAGCCTCTTCCACGGTCTCGCCAGTCTGACATGTACCTGGAGCCTCTACCAAGGTCTCGCCAGTCAGTCCTTGAGCATGTCTATGATGATATAGATGAAGAGATATAGATGAAGAAACTCTGGATGGTATTCAGTCTCGCTGTAATGACCACACCCAAGCTACATCAGATATGAGTGAACGAGTTAAGGCCTTATAGAATTGTTGTGACTATGATACCACTGTTGATGTGATGATGACGAAATTAATGACGCTTCAAAAGTGTGTGGATATCCAGCAAGCTGCTTCCTCATGCCTCACTGAAGAGGTAAATAATCTAGCTTCCCGGAACACAGAAATGCAGCAAATGATAATCGAGCTGCTTGGGCTTCTCAACACCACAGATTCACTTAAGGAATCTGTCTCCAATGTGACTCTAGATTCGGCCAACAATCATGATGCTTCTATGCCAGCAACTAGCCCAACACCGGAAAAAGCTCAATTAAACTTGACCATCAAAACGCTCCAATAGCCAGCGCATGTATTGAAACTAGTGTGAAAGAAAATGCTGGATTCCAAACCATGCTCACCCCCCCCCCGTCACAACCCATCCCACCTCCTCAACCGCACGCCCCTCCTCTTAACACATCACCTGGGTTTAAACCGCTTCCGGATGACCCTGAGTCAGTGAGCAATACATCGGAAGGCTTCACTAATTCAGAAGTCTGTTCGAATCCCTGGTTCCCAGTTCAAAATCGAGGGAAACGTGAGAGCAAAATTAAAATATGGCTTCCGTGTAGGCTGTGTCATTGTAGTGGGATGCAAAGTCAGCATAGACATTCTTTGTCAGAAAAAAATTTGTAAATATTAGTGGTTTGTAACGTGGGTAACCTCTGATCACCACAGTTTATCGCCTCAAGGCATGTGACTCCAGTAACCTTAATAAATACATATGGTGGCAGTGTAGTCATATAGGTGACCAAACCACACACTGGAAAGTGAAGGGACGACGGCGTTTCGGTCCGTCCTGGACCATTCTCAAGTCTATTGTCACAATCGACTTGAGAATGGTTCAGGAAGGACCGAAACGTGGTCGTCCCTTCACATTCTAGTATGTGATTTGGTCAAAATATTTCAGCCACGTTACTGTGACTCCTCGTCTGCATATAGTCATATGGCGTTAGTGTAATCTCTATAAAATAAGGTTTTTAAACAAAAAATAATAGCTCTTATAAGATTGGTGTAAACAAACAGAACAATGATATTAAGCTACATGACAGTTTCATGCCTATTGGTGTGAACTTCAGACTATGGAAATATTGGCCTGTTGGTGTGAACTTGTGACCATGGAAATACTGTCCAGTTGGTGTGAACTTCAGACCGTGGGAATATTGGCCTGTTGGTGTGTACTTATGACCATGGGAATACTGGCCAGTTGGTGTAAACTTCAGACCATGGGAATACTGTCCAGTTGGTGTGAACTTCAGACCATGGGAATACTGGCCTCTTGGTGTGAACTTCAGACCATGGGAATACTGGCCAGTTGGTGTGAACTTCAGACCATGGGAATACTAACCTCATGGTGTGAACTTCAGACCATGGGAATCCTGGCCTGTTGGTGTGAACTTCAGACCACAGGAATATTGGCCTGTTAGTGTGTTCTTCAGACCATGGGAATTTTGGCCTGTTGGTGTGATCTTTAGACCATGGGAATATTGACCTTTTTGTGTGAACTTCAGACCGTGGTAATTTTAGCCTTTTTGAATGAACTTCAGACCATGGGAATATTGGCCTGTTGGTGTGATCTTCAGACCATGGGAATATTAGCCTTTTTGTGTGAACTTCAGACTATGGGAATATTAGTCTTTTTGTGTGAACTTCAGACCATGGGAATATTGGCCTGTTGGTGTCAACTTCAGACCATGGGAATATTGGCCTTTTTGTGTGAACTTCAGACCATGGGAATTTTGGCCTTTTTATGTGAACTTCAGACCATGGAAATATTGGCCTGTTGATGTCTACTTCAGACCATGGGAATATTGGCCTGTTGGTGTGATCTTCAGACCATGGGCATATTGGCCTGTTGGTGTGATCTTCAGACAATGGGAATATTGGTCTGTTGGTGTGGGTTTGTGACTGTGGGAATGTTGGCCTTTTTGTGTGAACTTCAGACCATGGGAATATTGGCCTTTTTGTGTGTACTTCAGACCATTGGAATATTGGCCTGTTGGTGTGTACTTCAGACCATGGGAATATTGGCCTGTAGGTGTGATCTTCAGACCTTGGTAATATTAGCCTGTTGGTGTGAAATTCAGACCATGGGAATATTGGCCTTTTTGTGTGAACTTCAGACCATGGGAATATTAGTCTGTTGGTGTGTACTTCAGACAATGGGAATATTGGTCTGTTGGTGTGACCTTCAGCCCATGCGAATACTGGCCTCTTGGTGTGAACTTCAGACCATGGGAATACTAGCCTCTTGGTTTGAACTTCAGACCATGGGAATACTGGCCTGTTGGTGTGAACTTTAGACCATGGGAATACTGGCCAGTTGGTGTGTACTTCAGACTATGGGAATACTGGCCTCTTGGTGTGAACTTCAGACCATGGGAATACTGGCTTGTTGGTGTGAACTTCAGACCATTGGAATACTAGCTTGTTGGTGTCAACTTCAGACCATGGGAATACTGTCTTTTTTGTGAACTTCAGACCATGGGAATACTGGCTTGTTGGTGTGAACTTCAGATCATTGGAATACTAGCTTGTTGGTGTCAACTTCAGACCATGGGAATGCTGTCTTTTTTGTGAACTTCAGACCATGGGAATACTGACTTGTTGGTGTGAACTTCAGACCATTGGAATACTAGCTTGTTGTTGTGAACTTCAGACCATTGGAATGCTAGCTTGTTGGTGTGAACTTCAGACCATTGAAATATTGGCCTGTTGGTGTGTACTTCAGACCATGGGAATATTGGACTGTAGGTGTGATCTTCAGACCTTGGTAATATTGGCCTGTTGGTGTGAACTTCAGATAATGGGAATATTGGCCTGTTGGTGTGAAATTCAGATCATGGGATTATTGGCCTTTTTGTGTGAACTTCAGACCATGGGAATATTAGTCTGTTGGTGTGTACATCAGACAATGGGAATATTGGTCTATTGGTGTGAACTTCAGACCATGGGAATATTGGCCTCTTGGTGTGAACTTCAGACCATGGGAATACTGGCCTCTTTGTGTGAACTTCAGATCATTGGAATACTAGCCTCTTGGTGTGAACTTCAGATCATGGGAATACTGGCCTGTTGGTGTGAACTTCAGACCATTGGAAAACTAGCTTGTTGGTGTGAACTTCAGACCATGGGAATACTGGCTTGATGGTGTGAACTTCAGACCATGGGAATACTGGCTTGTTTGTGTGAACTTCAGACCATGGGAGTACTAGCTCGTTGGTGACCAAGGGAATATTGGCCTTTTTGTGTGAACCTCATACCATGGGAATATCAGTTGTTGGTGCGAACTTCAAACTATGGGAATACTGACTTCTTAGTGTGAACTTCAGACAAAGGGAATGCTAGCTTGTTGGTGTGACGTCAGACCATGGGAATATAGGAAAACATGGAGTTAACAATATGAAAATTTAAAATATTGTTGATTTTAAAATAATTTCATTCAACTCTGATGGGTTCCCACCACACATGTATGAGTATGTCAAAAGGTTTTTTGAGGATACTTTGACGAGGATAGTGTGCAGAGATGATAGGTACNTTGACTCTGTCGATTCGCAAAATGATGGTCTTGTGCGGCTTCTTCCGAAGCTGAGGTACTTACGTTTTTTTTTCAAATTGGCGGCCTATTACGTTGCTTAATGTGGACTATAAGAATGTTTCCAAGTTGTTGTCTGGACATTTGCGCTCGGTGATGGGGTCGGTGATTTCGTAGGGTCAGTTTTGAGGCGTTCCAGGTAGGTCCTTGGTGCAGTGTAATACCCTTTTCCGGAATTTACTCCTCTATGTGGAGGAGTCTTGTGTTCCCTTGGCCATGATCAGCTTGGATTGGTCCAAGGCCTTTGATCGAGTGCCTTATTGGGTTTGTTTTGCAGGTCCTGGAGAGATTTGGTTTCCCGCCCCAGTTTGTGGGCTGGATACGGATGTTGTATGCTGGTTGTAGTAGTAGCGTGTGTCAATGGGTTCCTCAGTGCTCCCTTCGCTGTTCGGCGTTCAGTTCAACAGAGGGTGTCCTCTGTCGATGTTTCTCTATATTCTGTTTCAGGAGCCCTTTGTGTGGGCTGTGCATGCTTGTCATTCGGTTGTTTCACCAAGTTTACCAAATGGCTTGTCCCTCAAGATTTATGGTTACGCAGACGACACAGTCATGTTTGTTGCTTTTGAGGGTTCTGTGACTGCGGTTCAGGATCTAGTGTTTCAGTTTGAGTCGGCTACAGGGGCTTTGGTCAATCGTGGGAAGTCTTTTCTTCTGGGGTTGGGCTTCTCGTTTGATGTGGTCTGGATCGTTTTTCTGGTGGTTCAGTTCATTCGGGTTCTGGGGATTATGTGGTTCAGGTCGTATGTGCCAGGATTAGGTCGTATGTGGTTCAGGTCGTATTAGGAGTTTAATTGGGATGCAGTTGTGCGGGGGGGTGGGCATGGCTGTGGGGATGTTGTTGCAATGAGCCTTGACTATTTATCAGCGGGCGCTTGTCGTATCTTGTAAAGTTCTATCGCGGGTCTAGTTTGTTGCACAGTGTTTTCCGTTGGATCAGCGGAGGGCTTACGTTCTGGATGGTTTAGTGTATCGTTATGTGTGGTGTGGCCGGTATCATCCGGTTCGTCAGTCTACGTTATGTCTCAGGGTGTTGGAGGATGGGATCGGCATTCCTGACGTCTATGTGAAGTCGTTGACTTTGTTTTGGGGGTCGGTTTGAGGAGTTTGGTGTTAGGAGGTGGGTTGAACTCCTTAGGGTTGTTTTATTGCACTATGAGGTTTAGTTTTTTGCTTGACCTGAGGCATTGTCGGGAGGTGGTCCTGTGTACTCCTCCAGCGTACTCATGGGCAGTATTGATCCTTCGGGCTCTTTGTCGTTTTCCGGGGTTTGAGTCTTTTGGTTGTCTGGAAGTGTATGGGGCGCTTGCCTCTCGGGTGCCTCCCAGGGTCGAGGGTTTGTACCCTTGTTTCGACTGGGGGAATGTGTGGGAGGCGTTGAGTGGGCCGTGTATTGCTCCACGGACGCGTGAGTTGGTTTTTCGATATTTGCATGAGTTCTTGGCTACGAATGTGAGGCTCTTTATGATGGGTTTGGTTGCCTCGGACAGTTGTGTTCATTGTGGGGAGCGTGAGACTCAGTTGCACATCTTTTATTTTTGTGCACGGGTTCAGGGTTTGGTGGGGTGATTGCGGGATGACGTTGCGGCCTTTTGTGGTCCAGGGGTACAAGTCGATTTGTTGCGTTTTTTTTTCGTTTCCTCGGGGCTCGTAGGCGGGTGCGTAACACGCTCGGGGTGTTATTGGCGGAATATATTTTTTGCTCATGGGTTGGCAGGATGGAGGGGTATGGGGTGAAGAGGATTTTGGGTTTTCTGCAATGCCGTTTGTCTTATACTATGTGGTGGTTTGGTCGCTCCTTTCCTAGGGTTTTTGATGCTTGGTTCACGGTGGAGTTTGTCCAGGGTGCTGCTTTGATGTAGGTGGTGGGTTCCTGTGGGTGTGGTTGTGAGTGTGTCTGTGCGTGTTCCTTTGGTTAGGCTTCCTCTGGTGGGTGGGGTTTGGGGGGTCTGTGTCTGTCTGGGGGTGTTGTATGAGTGCTTGTATGTTGTCTTTGGGGTCTTGTGTGTGCTGGGGTTTGTTTGGTTGCCTTGTTGTGTGGCGGGTGTTTGTTTTATGTGTGTGTGTGGATATGGGTGTGCTGGTGTTGCTGTGTGGCATGTTTATATCTTTCCTGATGTATCCGGTGCGTGGGTGTTTTCTCTGTTTGGCGGCTAGCCGTCCTCTGTCTGTGGGTGTCGGGTTTGTGTGCTGGGTGGCTGTATTTGTCTCGTGTGTGTTCCTTTGGTGTGTGATCTTTGTATTCTTGTACTCATTGTCATTATGTATGTTATGTGTTGGGTTATGTGTTTTCCATTATGTTCCCGTTGGCACGCCTCGTATGGGTGGCATGAGTTTCTGTTTGTGTGTTTTATCTTTTTTTCGATCTGTTCTGTTTTCTGTGTCTTTTCTGTGTCTTTCTTTAATAAGTTATCTACATTACTATGTTGCTTTGTACTGTACACTGTATTATATTACACACAAAAATCACACTAACGTGATGCATCAAATGAACAAATCCACAAGGATTTTGTTATTTGATTTTAATATTTGGATTTGTTTATTATGTTATTTTTACTATGTTATGTTTACTGTGTGCAGTTTCTTATATTCTATGTCCTGTGTTGTGTATTGCTTTATTGTATTCCCTTGTTATATTATGGGACTCGACAGTCTGGGAAGGCAGCTCATCTAGGGGAAGGAAAACCGTGACATCAAACCTCCGCTGCCTCACGGTCATACCCACTTTTGTGACAGGCTTCAGGAATTAACCTCGAGGAAAAGTCCGGAGTTGGAGCTCCTAAGGCAGTTCGTTGTTGACTTCAACCTCGCTCTGGCAGCTCCTGCGATGGAGCTGGAAACAAGCGTATTGGCATTTGCCTTCCTATTGGAAGATTTTAGCAGCCCCCCCCCCCCAAGCTGAGGGGGGACTTGCTGCATGGGAAACAGCTTCTCCTCCAAATCAACCTACCCAGGCTTTGCGACCTGAAAAGGACAATTCAGCCTCGACAACCAGAGCGCATCTCCATAGTCTCCCGAGACTGCAGAATGCCTACTACTACTACTACATTACTTGACAAAATCTTCACTACACACGATCATTACTTGATACAACCTTTACTACACACAACCATTACTTGAACTTACTATGTTATATTTACAGTGTTATATTTACCATGTTTTGATCCTGTGTTCTCGATTCTGTGGTGTTGTCTGCTGTTGTGTGGTGTGAAACATGGTGCGTATGTCTTGCGTTTGGTTTACGTTGAATATATGTATTACTTGTTTATTTTTACCTTTGGTTTCATTGTGTTTCTTTGTACACTTTTGTCGTTACTGACACTTTTGGCACGCCCCGTTTTGGTAGTGTTTTTGTGTGTTCCTATTTATATTTTATTGTTCGTTGTTTTCACTTTTATGTTATATTGCTGTGTGTGCCTAGTTATCTGTGTTACTGTCATTCTGTGTTCCTTGTTATTCTGTGCTTTACTGTGAAGTGTTATTGCGTGTGTTCTATATTTCTTTTGTGTTGTGGTGTCTGTTAATGTGTGGTGTAGCGATTATGCTTGTTTTTTTATGCTGTATTTACTTTGTTTAAAAATAAAAATAAAACAAAATTGTTTACCTCGCGGTAATGGCGGTGGCCCGCCTCTCGTTTGCTCGCCTTATTGTGATGTCTGCTGTCCAGGAAGTGGCATTCTTGATCCTCCACAATGCACGAGGAACAATCTTTTCCTGATTGTGTCTCAGGTGCCGGCAAGCTTCCAAGTTCCTCAGTTTCCAGGCGCTGAAACGCTGGGTGTTTCCCCACCCTTCGCCATGTTGGAACCCCAGCACTTTTTTTATTCCATTTTGTTTAGAATTTTTCAGAAAACACATAACTCTATTTAACAGCTACTTTGCATACATGATATAAAATGCTTTGGTATCCCGCAAATTTATGAATACTTTTCTGCTATGCAATTCTCTAAAGTATTCGGTGCTTTCAGTTTTGTCAAATAATTTGGAAGCATCAAGAAACAAAAAAAGAACAAATGTACCCTGAGAGTTGCAATATCGATAGTTTCTCTTACTAAGAAACGACTCAGCGTCAGGGAGTGGTTGGAAGTTACTTTTATTCGGAACAAATGCAGAGGTGTTTATTACAGATAGCGATATACTGTAGTGGAGAAAATCTGTGAGACACAAAAACAAAGTTTGGATGTTCCCTGTTCAAAGTTTGAGTAAATGTCACACAGGCTAACATGTCTTTATTTTTTAGTATCTTTAAAGCTATCTCAAGCATTACAGGGGTTATAGTGTGCAGGTGTTTAAAATTAGAGGCAGGATGTACAGATCTCACAGTCAGATGTCGTTTGGTCTGTTTCAGTCTCATCTGTCCTGTATGTAACACTGTTGAACAACGTTGAATAATAAATTTTATAAATATTACCAGATTACACTACGCCCTGGTGGTCTCTGGTGGTCTTCGCGGTCCTGCTAATGATGATTCTCAGCATCATCACTGCTCTTGTCAACCGTCGCAAAAAAGATCATCGCAGCCAATGTGTAAGTAATAAGGGTTCCAATCTGCATTATTACTGGTTTTTCTTACAATCTGCACATTGAACCTATTACCTGGTTCAAACATAATAGCAGATATACCCGGCGGTCACCGACAGTTTTCACCATCACTAAACACGATCCTCACTACAATTTTCTGTCTACATCATTACACATGTTCTCTACTACACATAAGTTTCTCTATACCATCCTCTTACTATAGTTTATCTTTACTGAATGTTATCTTTACTAGACACAACCTTTACTACACATAACCATTGCTTGACACAACCTTCACTGAACACAGCCATTACAACACACAACTCAGATATAATAATAATGCTATCACCATTATTATAATATAAAATAATATATTATATATTAATATAATACAATTATTATAATTAAAATTATGTTTTTATATTGTGACGGTAAAGTAGTGGAGTATGGTGGTCGGCAGTCTTCCACTGGCAGTTGTTAAGGCCAGGCCACATATAAAAAAAAACAAGTAAAAAAAGAAAAAAAAAGAATGACTGCGTGTTGGATAATCTGTGGTAAGGTATGGGAAGAGACATAAAACACAATAATAAACAATGCTCTTTAATAACACTAAGAAACAAATTGAAATAAAGGCAAAATCTTGGCTTAGTGGTGCAGGACAACAAGTGGAAAAATAACTGAACATAAAACTGAATTACGTTAAAGGGAGGAGAAGTGACAAGTAAAATAATATTAGTGCTGGGAATATATGCGCTAGCTATAAACCTCTATTTGATCACACGAGGTGAGTCAACCTAGGTGTTCACAGCAGGAGCACAAGATATATTTTGACTGGTAGGGCTGCTAGGGACTCCAACATTGACTGGCGAGGAACGTGATTGGCGTGGAGCGGGAGTGGTGTGTTGTTGAACGGCCAATCAAAATGCAGGACGGCCACAAGTCGATAGTTTGGCTGGGAGCAGCAGTTGGCAGGTCGACCAGGTGTGCAGAAGTGGGGGGAAGGAGGGAGTTGCAGGTGCGTGTGGCTGTCTTGATATATACGTTAAGCCACTATAAAACGTATCTTGCATATTGTTGAGAATGGGACGATGGGAAGATATAGCAGGCTAAATCTCTGGGAAGAGATTATCGTCACAACTCTCCCCCGAAGCCTGCGGTTCTGGTAGAGTCACGTTCACGGGAGGTAGAGTGGGAGGTGGAGCTGCCTCTACCTCATGCACTCTGGAGAGGGCGTTTGATATGATGTAGTCAGACTCCTGGGTGTGGCAATCTTGAGGTGAAAATGATGTAGCTGGCAAGCCCATTATAGAAGTAGTCGATGGTTGAGTTGGGCTGTCTGTAGGAAATGAAGATGGTTGTGGTCCATGTAGATGGTGGTGGACTGAGTACTTTGCTGGTATGGAGCAAATTGTTGCCTGTTCAGGACGACGAGTAGCTCCTTGTTGCTCGTGGTGTCGTTTATGGTAGTTGGTATGTAGAGTCTCATCGCCTTGTTGTACTAGGTCACCCACGTTGCCGGTACCACTGGCGTCGCTATGGAGGATGGGAGACTTGATGATATCTGGCGAGGCGAGAGAAGTATTAGAATATGATAAAGGAGCACAATTACTGTCCTGAAGGTGATTATAAAAGTCAGTAAGGATTTCCGAATTAGAAAGCGCTGTCTCAGTGTCAGTGTTTTCGGAAGGAGAAGCAGGGAAGGTCTCACTGTGGCTGTATGGACCTGTAAATGAGGTGAAATTGGTTAACACAGTGGGAGGAACCCCATGATAGGGCTTGAGTAGATTGATGTGGCACAGCTGGGTCTTCCGCCGCCTATCGGGGGTCTCGAGAACGTAGTTGAAGTTGTTCCGGCACTCCTTAACACGGTAGGGTCCTGAGAACCTGTTCTGTAAAGGAGAACCTGGGATAGGGAAATAGGCAAGCACTAAGTCTCCTGGTTTAAACTTCCTTACTTTGTAGTGCTGGTCGTAACGAGTCTTCATCCTCTCTTGGGCTTTCTGTAGGTTGTTGCTAGCAAAGGAATGGACCCTCTCTAGAATGTGTCGGAGGTTTTGAAGATACTGGGGCACATTCTGATGCTCACTGAAGGTGGCATCACGTAGAGAATCCTTGAAAGCCTTGAGAGGTGTACGGCACTTACGTCCGTAGAGCATCTCATAAGGAGATACTCCTAGTGACTCGTTGGGAAGACTTCTGAAAATACACATGATGAGATCAATTTGCCTATCCCAATCCTTTGAGGTCTCATTACAAAACTTTTTTAAGAGTGCCTTGATGGTTGATGACTACGCTCGAGAGAACCCTGTGAAGCAGGATGATAGGGGCTGGACAGTACCTGTTTGATGTTGAACTCCTCCAGAGTCCGTTTGAAGAGATCACTGGTGAAGTTGGTGCCACAGTCGCTCTGAATCTCCCTCGGAAATCCATACTGGGTGAAGATTTTCAGTAGATTCTTCACCACTGTAGCAGCCGTAATATTTTTCACTGGAACTGCTATGGGGAATCTGGTGGTAGGACACAGGATGGTTAAGATATAGGCGTTGCCTGCACTGGTCCGAGGCAAAGGACCAACACAGTCAATAATAAGTTTGTGGAACGGTTCCTCAGGCACCTGGATGGGTATCAGTGGTGCTCTGGGAATGGAAACGTTCGGTTTCCCGGCTAACTGACACACGTGGCACAGTTTGACATGATTCTTGACATCGTTAACCATACCTGGCCAGTAGTAGTCTTGTCGAATTCCATGGTAAGTCTTGTTGAACCCGTAGTGTGACAATGCTCCGTGGGCCAGGTGTAGAATCGTGGGCCGCAGGCTGGTAGGAATCACTAGTTGTTCAACGTCTGCCCAATCGTCCTCGTCCTTCAGTTTACTGGGTCTATACCTGCGATAGAGTAATTCGTTCTCCATAAAGAACCCAGGAACACTGTCGGATTGGGTTTCAGCCTGAAAGAATAATGGTGTCAAGGTAAGATCATCTCTCTGTAACTTACGGAACTCCAAAAGCGGTCAGATTAGGGGGTAGTTTCGAAGGGTCCTGAGGGACAGCGGTAGCAGTAGAGTCAGCTGGCTGTGGTCGTGCAGCTTGAGCACGGGTGGTCACCATAACAGGAGGAGAACCTTCATCACTCTCTTGAACCTTTGCTGGAACATGCTCAAAAATCGGGTTATCCAACACAGAGTTGCTTACCTCGGATATGTCCTTGACGATCAGGTTGTTTGGTTGTTGGTCTTCTGCCAAGTCGTTGCCCAGGAGAAGTTGCACTCCAGGCATGGGAAAAGGCTTTTCCCTGACGGCGACTTGGACTTCACCGGTCACGAAGGGACAATCTAGGTAAACTCTGGCAAGGGGATAAGGAGTTGTAGCAGTAAGGTCAGTGATGAATACAGTCTCTCCTGTGTAGGCGACGTTGGGCACAGCTGATTTCAAGACGATCGATTGTAGAGCCGCTGTGTCCCGCAGGATCTTAAGTCCAAAACGTCCCTCTGAATCTGAACCGTGGGTAGAGATAGTTCCTGGATATAGATGCTTGCTAAAGAGAGAGAGATTATTAGCATGAACACCAACATTCATTACAGGCTTACCGGACTTAGGGTGAGTAGGTTTGGGCTTAGGAGGTTCTAGGTTACCTTTAGATTGGGACTTACCGCATTTCTCTATGGTATGTCCATAGAGTCGACAATACCTGCAGTACAGTTGAGAGGTACCTTGATCTGGGCTCGCTTTCTCGTAACTGTACCAAGACTTCTTGCTGGTAGGTTCTGGTGTCAGCCGGTGGATGAGGCTGTGTCAGCTGACTTCGCGCACCTCACCAAATCGGTCTCTTCTTTGTCTGCTAAGTATAGGCGGATAGGAGGAGGTACACGTCTCAAAAATTCTTCAACCAGTATGAGGTTGACAAGCTCTGGAAAAGTAGAGACATGTGCTGCCTCCAGCCATTTCATGAAATATCTCCGTTTGGTGTTAGCAAATTCTAAGAAGGTGGTGGTACTTGCCTTGACGTAGTCACGGAACTTTCGTCGATAGCTTTCGGTGGAGAGAAGGTAGGCGTCCAACACAGCTTGCTTCAAGGTGGTGTAGTCGTTTTCTGATGCCAAAGTGCTGAGTGTGACTGCTGCTCTACCTGTTAAATGTACTCGGAGAAGGGTAGCCCATTGGTCGTCAGGCCAATTAAGTTGATCAGCAAGGGTCTCAAAAGTGGTGAAAAACACATCAACCTCCGTTTCTATGAACGGGGGCATTAACTTACTTGCATGGGAGACATTGAAACTGGGAGGAAGACTAGCTGCCGCTTGTTGGAGTTGAGCTTGGTGTGCAGCGTCCCTCGTGAGTTCTCGGTCACGACAGTTTAGAGCTGTTTCTGCCTGTCGTTTGTCGTGTTCACGTTGCATCTCGAGTCGCTGTTTGTATAAGGCCAACTCACGTTCACTTTCTTCTTTCTTCAGTGCGGCCTCTCTCTCTTGCTGTCCTTTGAGGAGTAGGGCCTCCCTTTCACTTTCTTCTCTCTTCAGTGCGGCCTCTCGCTCCTTGAGGCGGATTTCTCTTTCTTGTTCTTCCCTTCTGATGGCAGCTTCACGTTCTTGTTCTTCCTTCTGATGGCAGCTTCACGCTCTTGTTCTTCCTTTCTGATGTTAGCTTCACGCTCTCTGATTGCAGCTGCTTCCTGTTGTTGCTCCCGCTCGATCTTAGCAAGTTCTAGCTTGAGTTTTATTGCTGTCAAGTCATGTTTATCTGAAATAGTGTATTGTTCATGAGTATCAGAATCTATCTTCCCTTCATCCAAAAGATAATCTAAAATTATATTATTTATGGCATATTTGTTGGCGCCAGGTGGAACTTCCAATTGATACTCGTGTGCAAGAGTTATCAATTCGACCCTTTTAGCATGACGCAATTTCTCTATTTCACCTTGTGGATCTGCCTTGAAAGCTTGTAGGCGAAACATTGTGAAAATATAGCAAAATAAAGGAGACACGAATATACAGTGAGAATATGGTGAATGTCAGAAACAGGAAACGTGGCAACTGATACCTATCCTGTGGGGAATTATTAATAATTAAAGTTAATTCAAGATGGTAAATGAATAAGGTCGCAGGAAATCTTGTACCTGGTACTCACTGTGGGAGGATAAAGGCAAGAAAATCCTACTAATTAGTGGAAACTGAGTTTAAAAGACAAGTGAAACACTAAATGGCTTCAAAATAAATGAGGTAGTCCAAAAATGTAGTCATACCTTGCCAAGTCACTATAGAACATAAGCAAAGGTACCCACTGAAATTGAATATGGTATTTACAGAATTAGCGAACTTTGTGCTCAAAAGAAAGAACGCTAATTCCCTACCTTGGGTAAATACCATCAATCTGACCGACGAGTAGGGGTGCGAGTGTCAACTGGTGACGAGAACTATCGGCGAGGTCCCAACTCGCCAATAATAGTTCGTGCTAGAGGATCTATAGCCCTCTTTTTCCTCCTAGAGTCGGATTGCAGAATTTAGGTGCTATTGACCCGGAGACAGACCACAGTACCAGGGTACCTATGTGATAATCTGTCAAAAATGTGAGAAATATCTGGGGACAAAAGATGTTAAACACGGGTAATAACACGGAAGGGGGAGACGACCAATTAAGAGTATGACTGCGGCCTACAGTCACCACGTAATCCAAAGTTGTCTCACACTCACCATATGCTACTCCCGTAATGCACAATATACACAGCACCATATAATAATAAACGTGATTAATGTAAATAATGAAAGCAAGGGAAATGAAAGCCAAGTACGCTTACCACAATTACCAATACCTGAGTGAAGCTCCGGACAGGCCCCCAATTATATGTGACGGTAAAGTAGTGGAGTATGGTGGTCGGCAGTCTTCCACTGGCAGATGTTAAGGCCAGGCCACATATAAAAAAAAAAAAAAAAAAAAAAAAAAAGAATGACTGCGTGTTGGATAATCTGTGGTAAGGTAAGGGAAGAGACATAAAACACAATAATAAACAATGCTCTTTAATAACACTAAGAAACAAATTGAAATAAAGGCAAAATCTTGGCTTAATGGTGCAGAACAACAAGTGGAAAAATAACTGAACATAAAACTGAATTACGTTAAAGGGAGGAGAAGTGACATAAAATAACAAGTAAATAATATTAGTGCTGGGAATATATGCGCTAGCTATAAACCTCTATTTGATCACACGAGGTGAGTCAACTTAGGTGTTCACAGCAAGAGCACAAGATATATTCTGACTGGTAGGGCTGCTAGGGACTCCAACATTGACTGGCGAGGAATGTGATTGGCGTGGAGCGGGAGTGGTGTGTTGTTGAACGGCCAATCAAAACGCAGGACGGCCACAAGTCGATAGTTTGGCTGGGAGCAGCAGTTGGCAAGTCGACCAGGTGTGCAGAAGTGGGGGAAGGAGGGAGTTGCAGGTGCGGGTGGCTGTCTTGATATATACGTTAAGCCACTATAAAACGTATCTTGCATATTGTTGAGAATGGGACGATGGGAAGATATGGCAGGCTAAATCTCTGGGAAGAGATTATCGTCACAATATTATTGCAATAATATTGACTATAATATTATTGAGTTGTGTGTTGTAGTGTGGTATGGTCCCCTGAGGACTCCCAGTCCTCCTCCCAGAGGTTCTACAGGGCCCTCAACGAGGCTACCAGTTTACTGCAGGAGCAGTATCAGTAGTTCAGGTCCTCGTCCTCGTCCTTGTGCATGAGCTCGTGCCTCTGGCACCTTACAACCAGCTGCTCTGGGTATATGGGACACGACAGTCTGGGAAGGCAGCTCATCTAGGGGAAGGAAAACCGTGACATCAAACATCCGCTGCCTCGCGGTCATACTCACTTTTGGGACGGGCTTCAGGAATCAATCTCGAAGAAAAGTCCGGAGTTGGAGCTCCTAAGGCAGTTCGTTGTTGACTTCAACCTCGTTCTGGCAGCTCCTGCGATGGCGTTGGAATCAAGCGTATTGGCGTTTGCATTTCCATTGGAAGATTTTAGCAGGCCCCTTCCCCCCCAATGTTGAGGGGGGGACCTGCTGCATGGGAAACAGCTTCTCCTCCAAATCAACCTACCAAGGCTTTGCGACCTGAAAAGGACAATTCAGCCTCGATAACCAGAGCGCAACTCCATAGTCTCCCGAGACTGCAGGATGCCTACTACTAGTACTACATTACTTGACAAAACCTTTACTACACACGATCATTACTTGATACAACCTTTACTACACACAACCATTACTTGAAACAAGCATTACTTGACACAACTATTACTTGACACAACCTTTACTACACACGGTAATTACACGGCTATATTGTTGGGTTATGTTTCTACTGGTTTATTGTTGGGTTGTGTTTCTACTGGTTTATTGTTGGGTTGTGTTTCTACTGGTTTATTATTGTATTGTGTTTCTGCTGGTTTATTGTTGGGTTGGGTTTCTACTGGTTTATTGTTGGGTTGTCTTTCTTCTGGTATATTATTGTATTGTGTTTCTACTGGTTTATTATTGGGTTGAGTTTCTACTGGTTTATTATTGTATTGTGTTTCTACTGGTTTATTGTTAGGTTGTGTTTCTGCTAGTTTATTGTTGGGTTGTGTTTCTGCTGGTTTATTGTTGGGTTGTGTTTCTGCTGGTTTATTGTTGGGTTGTGTTTCTGCTGGTTTATTGTTGGTTTGGTGTTTCTACTGGTTTATTGTTGGGTTGTGTTTCTACTGGTTTATTGTTGGGTTGTGTTTCTACTGGTTTATTATTGTATTGTGTTTCTGCTGGTTTATTGTTGGGTTGGGTTTCTACTGGTTTATTGTTGGGTTGT
>WNGS01039858.1:93519-108144 GCA_020271785.1 Procambarus virginalis | reverse complement strand
GTCTTATAGAGAATTCTATTGCGAACACAGTGATACCAAATTAAATACGTAGGTCTACAATAGTGTCAGGACAGTGAAAAGAGTATACACTTTTCGCTCCTAACGCTTAAGCGCGCGAGACGCCCAAAGCACTTGGCTTTGTTTTTTTACGCTGAGCCCAAAGCGCTAAAGTGTTAAAGTCATCATCTAACTACAACGACCTTTGTTAAAACCATCTTCCAGCTACAGTCAACTTTGTTAAAGCCATTCTCCAGTCACAACCACCTTTGTTAAAGTCATCTTGTAGTTACAGCCACCTTTGTTAAAGTCATCTTGTAGTTACAGCCACCTTTGTTAAAGTCATCTTCCAGCTACAACTACCTTTGTTAAAGCCATTCTCCAGTCACAACCACCTTTGTTAAAATCCTCTTCTAGTCACAGCACCTTTGTTAAAGTCATCTTCCAGCTAACTATAACCTTTGTTAAAGCCATCTTCCTTACACAACCACCTTTGTTAATGCCATCTTCTACCTACAACAACCTATGGTAAACCATCTTCTAGTCACAACCACCTCTGTTAAAGCCATCTTCTAGCCACAATCACCTTATGTAAAGCCATCTTATCAATACTATGTAATCAAATCAAATCAAAATAAATGTGTATTCAGGTAAAAGTACATACATATAAGATGAGTTACAAACATAATGATGCACTTCTAGAAAGAGCTAGTACAGACAATGCCTATCGCCACTAATATGCACTAGCGTTTAGGGAAAGGATCGGCCAATAAAACTTAGTTAGTTACTCAATACTAAAGTCAGTTCTTTACAAAAAAAGTAAGTAAGTAATTATCAATAGAAGGCACCAAACCGTCTTTACAAAAAAAAAAAAGTAAGTTGTAATATTAGCATAACACTTAACCATTCAAATTATTCAGTAGTCATACTTTTAGATTTTGTTTTAGATGCATTATTTGTCTGCGATTTATACAAATTGTTACAGGCGTGGCTGGAGTGAGGAGGTGTACAGACACAAGTAGGGGAAATTAAATTAACATGACGTAAACACGATTTGATTGATAACTAAAATAAGCAAATTATATGAGGAAATTAAAGATATTTGAATACCCTCAACATTTTACATCAACGTATTTAGAGGCTAGCCACAATGTAACACATGTCTGATAGCAGTGGATTTTAAAATGCTTGTCACATTATGTGACAGTATTTCCTTAATAAATCCAAATACCCAGCTCGGGATATTCCGGCTTCCTCTGCAAAATTATTGTTTTATTATTTCCTATACATCTGGTACTCCATTTTATACACCATTGAATCATAAATAATATTTTCTGGCATTCAAATTTTTACTTCTGGAAAAGTTTGAGTAGCCAGTGATAAGTGAATGTATGTAAAAAGATGTTTGCTAGATGGTGGATTCCCTTCAGAAGAGGGTTCTCATTCGTTTGGGCATTATATCGTCAAGTGTAAGTGTAGACATTAGGCATTGTAAGAGGCTGCATTGAGTGGGAGGATGGAATCCCAAGATATGTCTAAAACATTTTCCCCATTCATAATTCAGCTTACTAAGGCCAGTTTCCACAGGTTCCATAATTCACACCCAAGTACGCTCAGACATTGACAGTTAAAAATCTTTCCTTTTTACCACGTATGTAGATGATTAAATTCACTCATAATGATATTCGTTCAGAGTTCAGGTATCTGATACTGTCAGAAAAATTTAACAAGTGAGCCTTTGAGAGCATAATGTACCCAATGTTTTTTTCAGAATTTTGTTGTTTTCACGTTTGGCAGGATTAGACACAAAGTTGTGTTCAGTACCATAACTTTCACATGTTTCTATATATTTTTCCATGGCCTCTATGGAAATGGTACATGTTGCCGGCACTTTGGCCGGTGCCGGCAAAACTAGTTCATCAACTTAACAGAAACATTAGTCTTAGTATTACTTATTCTACAGCAAGTTCAACTAGCTCTTAACTTTATTATTTATTTATTTATTTATTATTATTTATTTATTTATTTATTTATTTATTTATTTATTATTTACAAGAAGAAACAATAGGTTAGCAAGAGACATAACATTGATGTTCTTACATTTTTTCAAAGCCACTAACACGCATAGCCTTCGGGCAGGTCCTTAATCTAATAGATAAGTTTATTAAGATATATATTGTAACAAAATTTGAGTAAACATAATAACTACACATAAATTGTCGGAAATTATTACTCTGGTGAAGTTTCATGTCGTAAGTACTAATATTGAGGGAAGCACTAGATACAGTGTGCGTTTGAAGCACACGGTAGGCAAGTATTAGGATGGAATTAGGTATTTTTTGGTTTTACTTTTGAATAAGGCATAGGCTGGAATTTTTTTTAAATCATTAGGGAGTGAGTTCCCTAGATTGGGGGTCGTTTTATTGGCATGGAGTGTTTTCACAGATTTATTTTGACCCTAGGAATATCCAATGGAATTGCCAATCGTTGATGTACATAAGAACAAGGAGAAGTCCTAAGATCCTGTCCTGTGGCACTCCTACTGGTAATGGTAGAATGGGGGAAGTTATGTCATTGATGGCTACATACAGTCTGTTAATAAAGTCTGTTAATATGATATGATCGAATATATTTCAGAGAAAGGCCTCAGTTTCCATAATGATGAAATTTAAGAGGTAGTTATGGTTTTCAGTATCAATGACTTTTCTCGGGTATATGAAGAGGCCAATTGGGAACTCATTTTTCTCAAAGGCTGTGTTGATTATATCAAGAAGACTAAAAATGGCATCATTGGTACTATTTTGGGAAAGGAAACTAAACTGGCAGTGACTTAACATGTTGAATTCTACAAGGTAAGAGTAAAGCTGTGTGTAAATATGTTTTTTTTTTCAAATATTTGTTATAGTATCTGTAGATTTGATATTGGTCTGTAATTGTTTATGTCAGCTGTCTCTTCTCCTTTATGAACTGACATTAATCCTGTTTTTTTTAAGAATATCAGGGAAAATATGACACTTTAGAGATTTGTTGAATAGCAGAGCTATGGGTAGTGAATAGGCAAGAGTGGCATTTTTACATATCAGAGTTGGACTATCACAAAAGTTCCAGCTTTGGTTTTAAGTGAGTGAATTATTAAAATAATGTCTGTCGGACTGACTGGTAAAAGGAGAAGAGAGTTAGGATATTTTCCGGTGAGATATGTAGTAACATGTGTCTGGGTCTCTGGAATTTTTCTGGCAAGGTTTGCACCAACTGATGAAAAGACGCTATTAATTTCACTTGCCGTTTCTAAGTCTGTTGCAAGTGTGTAACCAACCTTGGAGAATTTTATCTGCTTGTTATGTAATTGTTGTTTACATCATAGAGATGGCTTTCCATGTTCTTCTCATATTTCATTTTGCTTCTATGTATTCTACTCTCACAAAAGGAAAGTTTGGCTTTTCTTATTAAACTGGTAAGCATTGATGCATATCTCCTAACTACGTCTTTTGTAATTAGGCCTATTTTCGTTTTTTATAGTCGTGTTTCTTGATAATTGCTTTGATTATGCCACTTGTGAGCCAGAGGTTATTTAACCTTTTGGAGTTATTTGGTGAGGAGAGGACATTGCGCGTTATAGAGGCTTAGAGTTTTGGAGAGGAATATGTCGGCTAAGGAATTTATGTCCGGTATATTATTGAATTCAGGTTCCCAGTTTATATTGTGAAGTGAATTCATGAGATCGCATATTGCTGCGTTGCTGTGTAGTCTGAAGGTAAGTTTCTTGGTATCCTAGTGTGTAAAGTCCATGTTTGCTATGACGAAGGTAGGATAGTGGTCGGCTGTTCTGTCAGTGATTATACCAGAGGCAAAGAGGGTTGTAATGTTAGTTCATATGTGGGTTCAAGGTTATATCGGATGTTCGAATAATACGGGTGGGCTTAGTGATCGTGGATCTTAGCATACTGGAGTTCATGCTGTTTAGGAAGTAATCAATTTGGGGGCTCTTTTGTTGACAAAGGTCAATTTGAAGGCACCTCCTAGGATGATGTGATTTTTGTAAAGCTTGTTGATTATTTTTAGATTCTTCAGATTATCTGAGAAAACAGTTGTATTAGAATGGGGAAATCTATAAACAGCTGTAATAGTTATAAAGGATTTAATGGATTTAAACGAGAATTGAGCAAAAGTATATTCACAGTCGTCTGTGTCACTAATGCTTCTGGTGCAAGTGAAGTTATGGTGATAATAGATAGCCGTACCACCTTCTTTTTTACTAGTTCTGCGGTTGTGAATGCCTATATATCTGGCTAAGTTGTATGAATGGGTGTGGTCTTTACTTAGCCATGTTTCTGTTAAAATAATGAATGATAGTTTAGTACCTAATGCTTCTATTATATCATCAAAATGTTTTTGCAAGGTTTGTTGTATTGTAAGTGCAGTAGTGATGATTAGTGTGCTGGTTATTGTAGATATGCGATGGCAGAATTAGTTCGGGGCCAATGCCAGTTTGCATGCTGTGAGAATAGAGAAGACTGTTTAAGGATATTCGGATTAGAATATGAGGGAGGAGTGTGACAAAAGAGGGAACTGGATAATTTTCTACAGTATTAAAACAAATTTTGGTGGATATAATGTAATAAATTTATTAGTAATAATTTGGTAATATAAAAACAAGGCAGAGAACTGAAGACTTAGTGAGTGAGTATATAACTCCAGGGATTTTTAAATATATAAGTAAAAATGGTTAAGTGCACGTGAAACAAGGATCAGAACAAAGTGAAATTGATTGCTAAATTAATTGTTATTTCACAGATGATGAGATTCAAGTTGGTAAGTTACTTGGATACAGGAGTCATTAAATAAAGCAAGTACAATTATTGCAATACAGTAAACTATATCTAGGAACAATTACAGTAAAAGATAAATTTATAAAAATAGGATGTCTGAAAACTAAAAATGAAACTAAACTGATGTCTAATATTATTGACCAATATAAATCTCCTGAGCTTATTGGTCAGTTAAGTGTAAGTACAAAATAAAGATCGGAACAGGTAATAATGCAGCTGAACGAGATATGCCATATAAACTGGCAAAATGAAAATGAGGTAAACAAATTAGAAATTTTATAATATTCACTAAAAAACTAGCGATTAATCGAATTAAAATTCAAACAACTAATTAACTACGAACTAGATTCCTAAATCTAGTAACAATTTCGATGAAAATTCTAATTATAAAAATAATCACAGTGAGATTAAAGTGGTAAATTAGAAATGAAGGATTATGATTAAATGTATTGGAATAAGTATAATATACTTAGACTGGAATTATTAATATCAAGGTAGACTGCAATTCCTACATGACTATAAACAGTACCTTTTTCTTCTTCTTGATAGTAGGTGCAGTTTGCATGACGGGTTTATCCACACGATGACTGCACCTGTACAAATGTAAGGAGACGCATTTATGTTGAGAACGTTAAGTTTCAAAAGTGTTGTGCTGTAGACAGAGGAGCGACGACTGAAACAGAGGTGTGTGTTAGAAGGAAACTTGCCGCACCGTAGGGCGGTATGTTGTGTTTATTCCTTCAGCTGATCCTTGATGCTGCAGCGAGACAGTTGTTTTTTGTGTTTGGCTTTTGGTGGCGCCAGGTATAAATGTGGCACGGGTCAAATGTGGCCCAATTGGTCGACTGGAGATATTTAGTCAGTGCTTTGACTATTTGATATTTTTCTTGTACAAGTGGTCACCTTCTCCTAATAAATGCTCGATATTAAAGGGTATTTTAAGTGTGCTAAGTATTTGTTTGAAGTTTCTCTTCTTCTTGAGAATAGGTGCAGTTTGCATGAAGGGTTTACCCTCCCGATGACTGCACCAGGACAGATGTAGGGAGACGCATTGGTGTTAAGGAGGAGAAGATAGTCAAAAGTGTTAGAGGGAGACACCCCGAATCATGGGTCGAGGCGTCAAGTTCACGGCAGCAGCTGATCCACGCACGGCGTAGCGGTGTGTGCAAGACGTTAACTAATACTTCTCCGGGAACTTGTATATTGGAAAGCACAAGCAGTACGCTTCCCAAATCACCCACGTGTCAGAGGGCACCCAGCCACCAGGCGGTGCCCTCGGCTGAGACACCTTATCCAGCACCCTATAAAAAAACTCCTTCACCCACGATACCCAGACAGTAGACGAGCACCAAGGGATCGGAAGCCCCTGGGCATCCCTGTAACACCAATAGGTGTTTGGTTTAGTTTTATTTAATACATACATGGAGATACATGAGTCACAGACAAGGTTTTTGAGAGGCGCCAGCTTGTCGGCCAGGATCTCACTCCTCTAAGTGTTAATTACCACCAAGTGAGCTGAGGTCAGCCATGAGAATTTCACCTTGCTGCCGCTAATCGGATAATTGACCTTCAAACATGCCGATGTTTAAGGAGTGGCTGGTAGAGTGCCCGAGACTATCTACTTGTGGGCGGAGTTAGCTACTAGGTTTCCCAATATATACTCGGAGAGCTATCGATTCGAGAGCAGAAGCAGAGCAAATGACAGAAGAACAGCCAGCGAAGCAGAACTAAGGACAGCCTAGCCAGAGGCTGTCAGCCTGTGGGGTGGGACAGTCTCTGTCAACTACAGGCCCCCCCCCCCTCTCTATTCAACGAAGACTCAGACACTTGGTGAAGGTAACATTGAGGTGACTTGGTCGTGTTTACTAAACAAGTGTTGTGTGATGATCAGGGGCAGTCAGTTGTAGGGTTCTCAGATTCTTGGATGATGACTCACTTTGCAGATTAATCTTGAACAATTTTAATTGCTTAAATTATGATACTTATCATGTGAAATATAATTGAATTTATAATTTTAAATTGTCTTTAACTTCGTTCCCTAGAGTTTGAGTGAGATGAGAAAACCTCTGCGGTTACTGGTTTCATTTAATGAGTACATGATACAGATGGAACATACTAATAATGACCTTGTGATAACATCTTTTCTGAATATTGAGATATAGACAAGTTCCATTCCTTGTCCTGTATGTAATGATCTAGAATGAATGGTGGCAGCAATTTCTTCTTCTACTATCATTTCTAGCATTTAATTTCTTCTTCTTCTACAGCAATTTTAATTTCTATGATTTCTTCTGCTATCTACTCTTCTACTATCTACTTTTCTACTTCTACCTATCTACCTCTTCTACCTCTCCTACTCATTTTCTACTTCTCGTAATTCTATTCATTTCCCTACCCCCCGTTACAATGGTGGCAGCGGTGTTGAACAATGTTTAATGTAGCAGGTGTTAGTTGAACATTGTTCAGTCCCACGCGTCCTTTTGGACACGTGGGACTGAACAATAACCCTATCTCAGGTTATTGATCTTGATATTGATCTCCTAACCCTATCTCAGGTTAGGAGATAGTGATTCTCTGACGTTGTGTTCTAGTGATTTTGGGAGTTTTGTGAAGTTCAGGGAATGTTCACCAGAACTTGCGTGTGTAGTGATTTATGTTAGTGATAAGATTTGGTGATTTGGGAACTTAACGGTTGGTGGTAGTGGAGGTCAGCTGAGTGTGACAGGTGACCGCATGTCCCAGTGGGACACCCAGCCTCCGCTGGTCCCCAGGTCAGTTGGGGAGTAGCGGGTGTAGTTCTTAAGTAGTTTTAAGTGGTGGTTCTGCTCAGATTATTGCGATCGACTGTTTTACTCCATTTGAACGCAATAACCAGAGGTGTACTGGTATTTGTACAGCATGCTAGGGGAAGGCTTAGTATGTCAGTAGACTCACGTCTAGGGATGCCTGGCGTTTGAAGTCTGGTCACAGGGTGTGGCAAAAGTTTGGAGTTGTGGACCCGCAGAGACGCGAGGGAAGCACTCTGGGTTACGTAGGTGGCTGTAGGATAAGGGTGGGAGTAACGGCTAATTAAATTAAGTACTTAAGATTAGGAACAGTACAGTTAAGTTAGGCTAGTGTTTGTCTCTATTAGTATTGATATTTTTTGTGAAGATTCGTTTAGTGACAAGTTAAAAGTAGTGACGATCTTATTCTCTCTTCTCTAAACTTTACTCTGTTACTATTTTTTGTTCCACCAAGTCAATATCATTCAGTGTTAATTGGATTACTAAAATTTAAGTGTAGCTGTTGCCAGGAGGAGAGCGTTATGACTAGACTGTGCGAACCCTATACAAACTACAGGGTGACATAACATCTTGGAACACGGTATTGTTGCCTTTCTGTTCATTCCCAGGTTGGAGCCAGAGGAGTGGCGCGCATATACAGAAGAGGGACACTGCTGCTTTGTACCACACTCAGGGGCGTTTATCACCACCACGACGACCAGCCCCTACCTGGAAGTCATGGCTCCACCACCACCACCACCATCACCCCGGGGGGATCCCCAAGATGCAGCCCTCTCGGTCGGTTAAAATGGTCTACCCAGTGGACTCCAGGACGGACGGACCCCAGGGGACCCCAAGACGGACGGACCCCCAGTGGACCCCATGTCGTTCTGCACACGACCCCAGACGACCCAGTAAAGATGGAAGAGGAGCAACAACGACTCCAGTCTGTCCCACCAACATCGGTCTACCCAGGATGGACCCCAGGATGGACGGACCCCAATGGACCCCAGGTCGCTTGTCAAAGACCCATGGGAGGAGGAAGAGAGAAGAAAGAAGTGAGAAGAAAGAAGAGAGAAGAGAGAAGAAGAGGAAAAGATAAGACCAAGCAGAGTGAGACACGATGCCTAGTGACCCTTGCTGGTGTCAGCATCATTGCATGAAGTGTAATTGCAAGACAGGATCGTTTGCCTTAACTGGCCGCCCCTCCTGCAAGCATGTTGCTCTGTTGAGTGATTCCTCCTGTGTCGTGCGGACTTGATGTGGCTGTCAAAAGTGGCTCTCTGAAGGAGGTGTGCTGGAGCAACAGGGAGGGAAGAAGTAGGATGGGATTTCTACGGTTCCAACTATATGGAGGTCTCGAAACTTGTAGTCCCTATAGCTGTGAAGAACCCCAATATACGTCTCTCATGGTGACTGACGTAGGGCCAATTACAGATCAGCTGGGAAAACCGAATTCCACGGTCCTGTGCGCAGTTCTAGTAGTAACGGCTTCCAGGTTGGCCAAGAGTTGTTGTGCGTTAACGACGGAGAAGCAACGGAGGCAGTTGTGTTGAAGAAATGTGGTACAGGACTATCTACAAGACTAAGCAGTGACGTCGCCCAGCCAGAGACAATGGACGTCTGTCTACATATTTCATTTTTAGAGTAGGATGATGCATATGTGTTTAGCTAGGATTTTTTTTTTCATTAATAAAGTTGTCGCACACAGCTAGCTTGCTTTAGCAGTGTTGCAAAAACTTTATTTTCGGGGAGAAGGGGAGGTGTAACATCAATAGGTGTTTGGTTTAGTTTTACTTAATACATACATGGAGATACATGAGTCACAGACAAGGATTTTGAGAGGCGCCAGCTTGTCGGCCGGGATCTCACTCCTCTAAGTGTTAATGACCACCAAGTGACCTGAGGTCAGCCATGAGAATTTAACCTTGCTGCCGCTAACCGGATAATTGGCCTTCAAACATGGCGACGTTTAAGGAGTGGCTGGTAGAGTGCCCGAGGCTATCTACTTGTGGGCGGAGTTAGCTACTAGGTTTCCCAATATATACTCGGAGAGCTATCGATTCGAGAGCAGAAGCAGAGCAAAAGACAGAACAACCAGCAGAGCAGAACTAAGGAGAGCCTAGCCAGAGGCTGTCAGCCGGCGGGGCGGGACAGTCTCTGTCAACTACAGACCCCCCCCCCTCTCTCTATTCAACGGAGACTCAGACACTTGGTGAGTTGAACATTGAGGTGACTTGGTCGTGTTTACTAAAGAAGTGTTGTGTGATGATCAGGGGCAATCAGTTGTAGGGTTTTCAGATTCTTGGATGATGACTCACTTTGCAGATTAATCTTGAACAATTTTAATTGCTTAAATTATGATACTTATCATGTGAAATATAATTGAATTTATAATTTTAAATTGTCTTTAACTTCGTTCCCTAGAGTTTGAGTGAGATGAGAAAACTTCTGCGGTTACTGGTTTCATTTTAATGAGTACATGATACAGATGGAACATACTAATAATGACCTTGTGATAACATCTTTCTGAATATTGCGATACAGACAAGTTCTATTCCTTGTCCTGTATGTAATGATCTAGAATGGATGGTGGCAGCAATTTCTCACTTCTTCTAATTTCTAGCATTTCTTCTACTATCTACTCTTCTACTTCTACTATCTACTTTCCTACTTCTACCTATCTACCCTTCTATCTCTTCTATTTCTCTTACTCACTCCCGACTTACATTATCCATATTCAATTCACCCCCCCCCCCCGTTACATCCCGATGAGGGCCAAACACCGGACCCCCACAGGGCACGACCCTTGCAGTCGAGACTAGGCTTCCCCAGACTGGGGCAAGGAAGGAGGGGGAATCGTAGGGGATGCAGGCGCGGCATCGATCCCACCACAGGGCACAGGAGCCGAGGCCCCCCAGCGCACATCTTTCCGCAACACCACGACGAGGTCCCGATCATCAGGGGCAACCTCCCACTGCAGAGATTCAACAGCAGGTGACGCAGGAGGGGGGCACAGGTAGCAACTTCGGAGCCCCTCACAGCACCATCAACCACGGTGGGGGGACGCCAGAGCACCATACTCCCCCCACCATCTCCCAAGACACACCACGAAGGGCAGATACACTCCGAGCCCGCCGTGAACGCTTTGAGACAGGCCACACCACACTACTCCCAGCAGGCCCCTCTGCAGGCACAGCCAACATTTTCACATCCACACAGGCCACACCCGCACCGTCCGGAGAGTCCACAGAGGCAACATCACCCACAGTGTCCGCACCATCCAAGGAAATAGCCTCAGAACACCGACGCCCACGCTTCTGCAAAGGGAAGGAAAGAGCTGAACTACAGTCGCCAGCACACACAGACACGGCAGGCACCTCCTCCTACCGAAGCCCCCCCCTCCAAAACAGAAGGACCCGCGTCCCCGGGAGCCGGTACCACATCCACAGGCCTGGGCGGGACATGGACATCCACCACACGCAGTGCCTGGCGACGGCCCGACATTCTTACACTCCGGCGCAACCAGAACCTCCGGGACCACCATCAGGTAACAGACTGGACGTAAAAGGCATAGTATCCGCCTCAACAAGCAGAACAGCAGACAAGCAATCAGGCGCCTCAGGCACAGCACCCACTCCATACTCAGAAGCGTCCGAAGTCAACAGGGGAGTCTTCCTCACGAAAAACATGCACCCTGGCAGTTGCTCCCACGTCACACGCTGCAGCGAGATGACCCACATTACCACACCTGTAACAGGTGCGTGGTTGCTCCCGATACTGGCAGCGGAGCGTGTAACCCAACAAGGACACAGAGGACGGAACACTGCTCTTCAGAGACATGGTCAGGGTGCGGGAACCGTCAAGCAACCCAGAACAGTGCCCTGCAAGTACCTTGTCCCAACGAATGCTTAGCACAGTACCAAACCAGCCAAACACAGCAGTTAGTAGATCGTCGTTAAACTCGAAGGGGGCACCACGCACCGACACATACATCAAGGCGACATTGAGGTTCACTACCTTAACAGAACCGGCGGCATCAGGGAGAGGGTAAACATGCCCCTCACACCGCCCCAGAAACGCCTGGAATGCAGCCTGATGGCAAAACCTGAGCACGGTGCGGTTCCCCTGCAGCAGCTGGATGCCCACCAATTCCGACAACTGTACATGGAGAACATCCACCAGAGCAACACCAACCAACAAGTGGTCCACTGGCACCGTAAAAGCCAGACCAGCAGACGAGGTCCTTTTCAATGGAGGCCGGTAAGACCCCATGTCTCCTCAACAGGCATATCACGCCCACACGGGGGACAGCACCCCCTACAGCCGTCACGGACACCCTCCTCACACAGCCACTAGGGTGGAACTCGTTTGAAGTTTACTCTGGCACTATGATGTCGGAGACAGTGAAGGAGATAGTGTTCGATTGTTTCTGTCACATGACAGTGGATGCGGAGTTCGTTAATGTCTGTTCTGTCATAGAGCTGTGTGCTACCAATTTGGTGTGTCCCAGCCTTAATCTCGTCATCGTTACATCAATTTCTCTGCTTTTATATCTGTCATGTTTCCAAGTTTCCCATTTCTGTTTAATGGCCCAAATACAAATACTAATTTAATATAAAGATGAGATGACATTTTCCATTTCAATACAAAATCTTAGGTGATGGTATCTTTTAAGGTTCCTTTACGTGCAACATGAGGAATTGGATGACGGTTAATGTGAGGCGTGTTGTGCATAGCTTTGGCCAGCTGATCTACAAGTTTATTATGGAGTATACCACAATGCACTGGGATCCATTGGATAGAGGTGTCATAACTGTTCAATCGATGTTTATGAAGAAGTTGAAGACATGGGTAAGCAAACTCTTTGCACGTTGTTGAAGAGTACGTAATTGCTTGAATCGCACTTTTAGAGTCACTACAAACTGTATATATCCCGACTGGTAATGTTGTGATTATTGGGAGAGCTTGGTATAAGGCTTATATGGATTGGCTGTTTGGCAGCCGTGCAGAGCGGTTCTATTTACATGTGCTCCTCAGTCTTGCCTGGACATTTGGCGTGCGCACAGCTGGTGGCGTTTTTTTTTGTGAGCACTGGCCTGGCAGCCCAGCGGGATGGCGTTGCCCATGCCGCCTGTAAAACGTGTGCATACAGTTGAGCTGGCCTTCTCTGGTCTGGTGAGCTACTCATTGTTGGAAGTTGCTCTCCTGGATGTGCTGGGTGTCAACCCTGCAGATGTGTGTGGTGTGCAGCTGGCTTGGGAACATCGGGCCTTTGTTAAGCTGACTGATGCTGCGGTGTACTGGGATGTGGTCGACAAGTTTGATGGGCGTACTGTACCTTTGCCTGGCGCGGCGGGTACGATTTGTGTAACGGACTTGTGCGTTCCAGTGACGTTTGTGGTGGTGCGGGGGCTGCCGTTTGAGTTCCCAGAGAGCCTGCTCCGCCGGTTCTTTGGGGGATATAGGAGTGTTCTCGCCTGTCGTGCGGATGTGCTGAGGTCTGGCCGTCTCCGTGACGTCCTGATTGGTATCCGCACGGTTACCATGAAGCTGAGGAAGGCGATCCCGTCGTCGATGGTGCTGCTGGGGTTCAAGGTGCAGTGCTTTTATGCAGGACAGGAGCGCACATGTTTTCGGCGGTATGGCTGGACACCAGGTTGCTGGTTGCCGTAATGGCACCGTCCAGTTGGTCAGTGTCTTCCGAGAAGAGAATTTCGAGCCTCTACATGGCCTAGTGACCTGGGAGATGATCCTGCCGGGATGGACCCCCCCCCCTGAACCTGCCGGTAATGATGGCATTGTGGGTGCGGTGCGTCCCACTGGTGCTGACGTGCCGGGTCCAGTGTCTGTGGACCCCCCTGGTGTGGGCAGTAGTGCGGTGGTCACGCATGTGGAGGTGCATCCTCCTCCGGTTGCCATCGTCGTCGATGTTGACGCTTCGATGGGGCATGGCCCTGTTTTGTCACCGGTGGATGATGTCGCGCCAGATTCTGGTGCGCCTGGATTTGTATGTGCTTCTGCCCTTGGTGTGGAATCCTTGGAGGCGGATGAGTTCTAGGAAGGGGGGCCGCCCCTTTCGTCGTCCTTCAACCACTGCTATCCAGGTCAACCTGGCTCTCAGACGAAGCGCCGGAAGACGGCCAGGAGTGGTCACTCCAGGGATCAAGGGCCTTCGGTGCGGAGGTTAGAGCCTGATGCGAGTGTATGTGATGGTGAGGGTGTGGCGGTGTCCATAGTAGCCCGTCGGTGCCAGGCAGTGAAGGGTGTGTTGTGGACCCTCCTGGTGATCTCGTATGTGGGTCCCCTGGGGTACGGAGCCCGGAGTGGGTGGTGGTGGATCCGGGGGACTGTGGCAGTGATGATCACGGCCTTGTGATGAAGTTACGAAAGGACTTTGGCCTTCCCCCCCCCCCTGTGAGGAATGAGTCTCTAGATAGGGTTTATATTTTCCCAATGGATCCTAAATTAACGTGTGCTTCGCTGAATGTGAATGGTTTGCGTTCTGTGGCTGTGCAATTGGGCCTGGTGTCAATGCTGCGTGAGTGAAGGGTGGATGTATCTTTTGTGCAGGAGCACAATGTGCAGGAGGTGGGGTTGTTACATGTGTTAGCTGAGGGGTTTACGGTGGTGTTAAACTCTTCGCGTGGCTTGCGTGGAGGTACGTTGATCCTGCTTTCTAAATGGGCCCCGATTTCCGTGCTTCACACGAGATGGAAGAGGGTGGTCGGGTGCTGTTAGTTTGGGTCTCTTTTTGGGGTCTGAGGTCTCTCTTGATCGTGTACGCACCTCTGGGGCGGCGCAGAGGCAGGACCGGGAGGTTTTTTTTCCCGGACGTGCTGTATTTTTTGCGGCACGATACGAGGGGGGATGATTTTTTGGGGGGATTTTAATTGTATTACGTCGCCGCGGGATAGCAATAGTCTTCGTCCGGCAAATATCTCAACGGCTTTGACTGCTACCTTGAAGAGTTGTGGGTTTCGGGATGCAGCCGTGGTGAAAGGGGGTCTTTGGAGTACACCTTTCTCTCACGT
>WNGS01039858.1:62740-77009 GCA_020271785.1 Procambarus virginalis | reverse complement strand
TTAATATACACCTTCCACCCAAAAACCAACATATTATCAAGAAACATCAAATTCATTACAGATGTAGTTAGTCGGCAAATAACCACCGACATGCAGCTTAGCTTTAGGGATGATTTCAAAATATACTTCTCAGATAAAGAACCAATCCTCTCCTATGACCAATCTTTAGAGAGGGTATTACTAGCTTCAACTCTTAACAGTGGAAGTACCGGCTCATTAAATTCTCTCAGCTTTCAATTTAAACACAGAATAGCTAATGTACTTGGTTTTGACAGCACTCGTAAATACACCATTTATCGGGCAAAAACAGATGACATTACGTCAGCCTCCAGGACTGTGGCCTTATCGCCCCCAGACATTGATGGAGGTTGTGACTATTTACTTATTTATAGTGACGTCATCGAGCCTGAACGATACGGGGGGCAGATTGTAAATATCTTGGATGCAATCAATTATCATGACTCATATTCTAGAGGGGCTCATCCCCTAGTGTACAAAACTTTAAACACTAACTCGTTGGAGAAAGTAAGTATTAAAATAACAGATCAGTTTGGGCGAATGGTTAGTTTTGAAGATGGAAGGTCGGTTACGGCTGTCTTACATATTCGCCCTAAGGTATAGCAATATATATATATATAAAGAAGTGTTTACCAACGACTTAGCTTATTATATGAAGAGACCTCAGAATGTGTATACCGTTCCACCTGCCTTCCCAGAGGGAGTTCGGGTAGATATTCGCTCCTCTCCCTAGGAGACACGGGATGAGAGGGGGGGGTGATGAATGACATATGCACATTCCAAGCACCTTATCTCAGATCTGGAGGAGGTTTCTTTGGGACCTTGGCTGGTATTGCTCGGCGGGCCATACCATTTTTCATGAAAGCTGTAACACCTAGCGCTATCGATTTTGGGAAAAATGTCCTTGGTGATTTAAGCAGTGGTAAACGGGATGTAAAGAGTGCTCTGAGAACTCACGGTATTGATGCTCTTAAGAGTGTGGGAAAGAAATTGGTAATGGGGGTAAAATTAAAAGACTCTCTAGACGAAAAATAAAAGTAAAAAATGTAAACGAGGTCTTGGGTATAAAAATGACGTGTTTTCGCTAACGTAAGCAGTCATACTTCAACTTTCGGAGGGATCATGGGGGAGCCTAGCGGAGCTGGGGTGAAAATACCACTACAATATTATAGCTCCAGTATTATTGACCAATTTCCTAGAAGTAACAGAATACGTAATGTGGAGAGTTCAATTGCCTCTACGCAGCAAATAGACATTCTTCCTGTCAACCTCCCCATTAATCAACGTTTGCGGGATAATTACTTAGAATTCCGCATCCCTGGAACCCAGGGAGCCTTCTTAGATCTAGCTAATATTGTTATAGATTTTAAGGTATCTTTAACGAAAGATGACGATACCACAAAATTGGAAGAGGATGACCATGTGGAATTTGTGAATGGGTTGTCAAATACCATGTTTAAAGGTGTTCAGGTTTTTTTAGGAGAGCAGGTAGTTGAAACAAATACTAATTTTAATTATTGGTCGTTTATTAAATTAATTACCTCCATGCCTCCATCAAAAATGTCTTCCTTGGGGAGAATTGGAGGCTTTCGTAGGGACTGGAGAGATGACGATGGTATAATCACTAATGAGTTTACAAATACTTATTTTACTGGAGCAACTGCCAAGGATAAAAAATTTATGGTTGATTTAAAAAGTAAAGGTTTGTCGATGTGTTTCCCCCTCCTATTGGATATATCATCCCTAGACCAATACATATTAGATAATATAGATGTGCGACTAAGATTGGAGCTCTCCCCCCATGCTTGGGTCCTAAATACAAGCGTTAACGATGGCTCTAAGTATCGCTTGCATATGGATTATGCTAAGTTATGGGTAACGCGGGTGTTCCCCTACCCAAGTGCCTACCTAGCCTTAAACAGCTCATTGTTAGCATCCCCTGACCCCATAACTTATACTTTCAATAGAACCATTTCTAAAACATATGTCCTAGCAGGGAATCAAACTAGTCTCTTAATTGATCAACCATGGGCTCAAGTAATTCCTCATAAGATATTCATGGTAATAATTCCAATGAATTATTACGCTGGTCTTCACCAAGGTAATGGATTATATTTTGAAAATGCAAAGCTGAAAAGTATTGCTATGTATTTGAACAATAATGCAATTTACCGAATCGGTGGCGATTTCGATAACCATTATTCCCGCCTTTATTACGAAACTTTGAAGACATTAGGCTTAGAGCGTGATTCACTACTGCTCTATGACTCTTTTAATAAGGGAAGATCAATATTCGCCTTTGACTTAACCTCCATTCAAACGAAGGATTCCCTCCCTGTGGAGAAATCTGGCAACTTGCGTATGGAGCTTGAATTTGGCGGTGGTGTTACATATAACAGACTGGTTTTACTGTTTGGGGAAACGACAGGAGTACTATCCATCGATGGGCAAAGAACTGTTCTATGCGACGTTCGAGCATAAAAAAACACAATGAATTGTTATGATATAAATATTAATTTAAAAGATAATCTAGGGGATCGAGCGCTCTACCTGGGCTGTTACAACGCTGAGGAGATAGAACAGTTAAATATCTCCTCAAGAAAACCTATTGTTTTCATAACTAATATTTTACCATCACACAGCAGAATCACTATGGGACATTGGGTAGGAATTTATGTTGATAAAGTTAAGCATCGGATGTTTTTTTTTGATAGTTATGCAATATCACCGGCTACTTACGGGCATCATTTTCAAGGATTTATTAAAACTAACAAAATAAGAAAGGTGTTTGGAATGCGCCACAGACTCCAAAGTGATTTTACTCTTGCCTGCGGGCTCTATTGCATCATATTTGTTCATAGAATAAGCCACCTGGGCTTGCCTTCAACAGTACATTACTTACATAACGTATTTTCCAGCGTTACTTTAAAATTAAACGATAAACGCGCCCTCTCTTATGCGAGACGATATTTTCCTATGAAACATCATTGTGTTAGGACATTTTGTAGAGGTATAGGAGTTGGTTCTTATAGGTGGTGTAGAGAATATTTTTGTTAGCTAGGCAACCTACCTAACAAGGAGTGTAGCCTCCTATAAAAAGCCCCCCCCCCCAACCCCCCAACCCCCTCAGAAGACTGTCTTCCTCCTACGAAATGGAAGGTGTCTCTCAAAAAAACACCTGCTGGGAAAATTGAAGTCCTTGAAGGACCTGGTTAGTATTACCCTCACTTTCTGCTAATAGATTTATTTTATGTTTATTTCCCTAATAAAAAAAAGTTTGTATATCCTCTATTTCACCTCTTATGTTTTCTTCAGTACAGTTCTTGGGACCCGTCCACACTTGTAGAGTAGTAATTCTACGTGGAGGGTCTGCCCCAAACAAGATGCTGTTACGTAGTCTAATTGACGATGCCTGCTGAAGAGGACACAAGGCTACTCCTGCAGGGGGAGAGGTATGTACTAGTTGTTCTTAGAGAAAAAAATAGAATATTTTTATAATAAATATATAATCCTATAAAAAACCTTTAATCACTATAAATTATTTCCCCATCTCTTTCCAGAACACTTCCGATGAGAGAGAGGAGGAAACTCAGCCAAAAGGTGTCCACCCAACTCCCCCCCACACCCCCAAGAGGGGGGGGGATGGGGGTCAAGACCTTCCCCCACTCATCACTGACGAAGAGACGTCAGAATTCTACTCAGATGAGGATGGGGAGGTGGAGGGGGACGAGGGATAAGGGGGGGGGTAGAGCTGTAGTAAGTGAAATATGGCAGGAGCACACTGTAAACTACAATTATTAACTAACATAATTACTTATACATTTTGTGTATTTTTACCTAATAAAGCATTTAATCAATTATTTAATGTTTTTTTAACCCTTGGGGGGGGGAGATTTATAATTTAATACACCTTAAATACTCCTATATAAGGGGGCTATTCAGACTTGTTCGAATATATTTCCTTTAATTACCCCTAAACAATGACATGGTGTTTAAGGAGATACCCAGAGTAAGTGAAATATGGTGAGAGCTCACCGTAGACTACATTTGAGGTGGGTCTATCTGGCACACCGCCTCTGATTCCATTGTATGATAAGTGGGCCTATCTGGCTCCCCGCCTCTGAGTCCATTGTTTGATAAGTACCTCCCATTGTTTGTTAAGTGGGTCTATCTGGCACGAATCATACTACTGCTAGTATATAATAAAACACCATAACTTAAACAATACTCTGGAATTGAAGGGTTTAGGATAATAATAATAATAATTAAAGGGATTGATTATTTTTAATTTAGGCGGATGAAAAGAATAGTATATTTACATTTTATTAGATAACTTTGTTAATGTAATTAGCAAGGGTCTAAAATATTACAAATTTCAAGAAATATAACAAAAAGGATAAACTTATAAATTAATTTTGTACAAGGATAAATATATTGAAATAGTTTCAGGTGTAAATAACATTGCCAGTAACAGTGTTGAGACCAATAACAGTTGCAAATCTTAATGTTTCTTATGTTATATTTCAGGTTAAAACCAAATTAACAAAAATTATACATCACTTATGATCTATTAGGGAGCCGGTCGGCCGAGCGGACAGCACACTGGACTTGTGATCCTGTGGTCCAGGGTTCCATCCCGGGCACCGGCGAGAATAGAATGGAACTATCAGGTGGAGGGAAGCGCCAAGCCATTATGACTATATAGCATTTGGAAGGGGTCAGGATAAGGATATGGGATGGGAGAGGGGAAAGGAATGGTGCCCAACCACTTGGACGGTCGGGGATTGAACGCCGACCTGCATGAAGTCAGACCGTCGCTCTACCGTCCAGCCCAAGTGGTTGGCGCCGGCGAGAAACAATGGGCAGAGTTTCATTCACCCTATGCCCCTATTGCCTAGCAGTAAAATAGGTGCCTGGGTGTTAGTCAGCTGTCACGGGCTGTTTCCTGGGGGGTGGAGGCCTGCTCGAGGACACTAAAGCCCCGAAATCATGTCAAGATAACCTCAAGATATTGGAGATTAAGTCCAATGTTAGGATAGTCTATATCATACTAATTATCTTCTGGAGTGGGTGCCGACCGTGCTCTTGTTATCACAGACCATCTTCTCTACCAACACAATTGTTATCACTGTAACTCTTTTCACTACAAATTATCGTCGTCACTGTAAACATCTTCAGTACACACTATCTTCATGACCGTAATCATCTTCACTACTCACTATCTTCATCACCGTTATCTTGAGGTTATCTTGAGATGATTTCGGGGCTTTTTTAGTGTCCCAGCGGCCCGGTCCTCGACCAGGCCTCCACCCCCAGGAAGCAGCCCGTGACAGCTGACTAACACCCAGGTACCTATTTTACTGCTACGTAACAGAGGCATAGGGTGAAAGAAACTCTGCCCAATGTTTCTCGCCGGCGCCTGGGATCGAACCCAGGACCACAGGATCACAAGTCCAGCGTGCTGTCCGCTCGGCCGACCGGCAACCATCTTCAACCGTAACCATCTTCACTACACACTATCTTCATCACCGTAACCATCTTCACTACACACTATCTTCATCATTGTAACCATCTTCACTACACTATCTTCATCACCGTAACCATCTTCAATACACACTATCTACATCACTGTAACCATCTTCACTACACACTATCTTCATCATTGTAACCATCTTCACTACACTCTATCTTCATCACTAACCATTTTCACTGCACACTATCTTCTTCAATCCACACTATCTTGTTGTCTACATATTATTTTCATCATTTTAACCATCTTCACTACACACTATCTTCATCATTGTAACCTTCTTCACTGCACACTATCTGCATCAATGTAACCATCTGCAATTCACTCTTTCCTATTCACTGTAACTATCATCTCTACACACAATCCTAATCACTGAATCTATCTTATTTGCTCACTATCTTAATTACGTAACTATCATCTCTGCCCACCATCCTAATCACTGTAACTATCATCTCTGCACACTATCCTCATCAAAGTATCTTCAAAAAGATTTTTGATATACTAATAAATGTGAGGTGGGAACCCATCAAAGTTGAATGAAATTATTTTATAATCATCAACAATGTTCTCTATTTTTATATTGTTATGTCCTGGTTTTCCTATATTTCCACGATCTGAAGATCAAACCAACTGGCCAAAATTCCCATGGTCTGAAGTTCACACCAACATGCCAACATTCCCATGGTCTGAAGTTCACACCAACAGGACAATATTCCCATTGGCCTGTTCACACTAACAGGCCAATTTTCTCATGGACTGAAGTTCACACTAACAGGCCAATTTTCTCATGGACTGAAGTTCACACCAACATTCCCATGGTCTGAAGTTCACACCAACAGGCCAACAGTCCCATGGTCTAAAGTTCACACTAACAGGCCAACAGTCCCATTGGCCTGTTCACACTAACAGACCAATATTTCCATGGACTAAAGTTCACACCAACTGGCCAATATTCACATCGTCTGAAGTTCACACCAACAGGCCAATATTCACATCGTTTGAAGTTCACACCAACTGGCCAATATTCCCATCGTCTGAAGTTCACACCATTATGCCAATTTTCCCATCGTCTGAAGTTCACACCAACAGGCCAATATTCCAATCGTCTGAAGTTCACACCAACAAGCCAATATTCCCATCGTCTGAAGTTCACACCAACAGGCCAATATTCCCATCGTCTGAAGTTCACACCAAATGCCCAATATATCCACTGTCTGAAGTTCAAACCAACTGGTCAGTATTCCCAGTGTCTAAAGTACACACAAACAAGCCATTATTTCCATGGTCAGAAATTCACACCAACGGGTCAATATTACCTGGGTATGAAGTACAGACCAGGCAAATATTCCCATGGTCTGAAGTCCACGCCAAGAGTCCACTATTCCAATTGTCTGAAGTTCATACCAACAGGCCAATATTCCCATGGTCTGAAGTCCACGGCAAGAGTCCACTATTCCAATTGTCTGAAGTTCATACCAACAGGCCAATATTCCTATGGCCTGAAGTTCACACAAACTGGCCAATATTCCCATGGTCTGTAGGTCACAACAACAGGCCAATATTCTTATGGTCTGAAGTTCACACAAACAGGCCAATAATCCCATGGTCTGAAGTTCACACCAACTGGCCAATATTCCCATGGTCTGTAGGTCACAACAACAGGCCAATATTCTTATGGTCTGAAGTTCACACAAACAGGCCAATAATCCCATGGTCTGAAGTTCACACTAATAGGCCAATATTCCAGTGGTCTTAAGTTCACTCTAACAGGGCAATGTTCCCATGGTCTGAAGTTCATACCAACTGGCTAATATTCCTATGGTCTGAAGTTAACACTAACCGGTCAATATTCCCAGAGTCTGAAGTTCACACCAAGAGGTCATTATTCCCATGGTCTAAAGTTCACACTACTGGTCAATATTCCCATGGTCTGAAGTTCACACCAACAGGCCAATGTTTCCATGGTCTGAAGTTCACACCAACAGGCCACTTTTCCCATGGTCTGAAGTATATACCAACAGGCCACTATTCCCATGGTCTGAAGGTCACAACTACAAGCCAATATTCCCATGGTCTGAAGATCACACAAATGTTATATATTCCCATGGTCAGAAGTTCACACCAATAGGCCTAAAACTGCCATGCAGCACAATATCTTTGTCCTGTTTGTTTACACCAATCTTATATGAGCTAAGCCTTTTTTTATTTAAAAAAAAAATCTTATATATCGAGACTTCAATGACACTATCTGACTCCATATGGAGTCATATGGTGTCATATGACTACACCAACACGATACGTATTTCTTAAGGTTACTAGAGTCACATGCCTTGAGGCGATAAACTCTGGTTGGAGAAGGTTTACCACGTTACAAACGGCTAATATGAAAAACATTGTTCCTGTCAAAGGATGTCTGTGCTTACTTTGCGTTTCACTTCAGTGACACAGCTAACACGGAAGCCATATTTTCAATCTTTCTTTTACGTTTCCTTCTATTCTGAACTGGGCACCAAGTATTCGGACAGACTTCTGAATCATTAAAGTCTTCTGATGTACTGCTCATTGACTCAAGGTAATCCGGGAGGGGTTTTAACCCAGCTGGTGTGTTAAGAGGAGGGGCATGCAGTTGAGGAGGTGGGGAGGGGTGGTGGAATGAGGGTGAACATGGTTTGCACTCCAGCATTTTCTTTCACACTATGTAGTTTCAATACATGCCGAGGATTTTGGAGTGTTTTGATGGTCAAGTCTAATTGAGTGCTTCCTCAGTTTAATGCTAGGTGGGTAATGCAGCGACAATGGACGGGGAAGGGGATTGGGCATTACTCGGCTGCTAGACTCAAGGGCTGCAGCTTATTCCAGAGTTGGGCTAGTTACTGGCATAGAAGCATCATGATTGTTGGTCGAGTCTAGAGTCACACTGGAGACAGATTTGGTAATTGAAACTGTAGTGTGGAAAAACCCAGGCAGCTCTGTTATCATCTGCTGCATTTATGTGTTCCGGTAAGATAGTTTATTTATCTCTTCAGTGAGGTACGAGGAAACAGCTTGGAGGGCATCCACACCTTTGAAGAGTCACTAATTTAGTCATCATCACATCAACAGTAGTATCATGGGCACAACAAGTTTTTTTTCCAAGGTCTTAACTTGTTTTTTTCTTCAGCTTAATTAATGTAGGCTATGAGGCTAACTCATAGCCTACATTAATTAAGATATAGTTGGGTGTGGTCATTACAGCGAGATTGAGCAGCAACCAGAGTTTCTTTGTCTATCTCTTCATAGACATGCTCAAGGACTGACTGGCGAGGTTCCAGGTACAAGTCTGACTGGTCAGATCCTGGTCGAAGTTCCAGGTACAAGTCTGATTGACGAAGCCCTGGTAGAGGCTCCAGGTACAAGTCTGACTGGCGAGGCCCTGGTAGAGGCTCCAGGTACAAGTCTGATTGACGAAGCCCTGGTAGAGGCTCCAGGTACAAGTCTGACTGGCGAGGCCCTGGTAGGGGCTCCAGGTACAAGTCTGACTCTCGGAGTTCCGGGTGATTCTGTAGGATAAGAAGCTGAAGATGTATTATATATCATCCACTTAGTAACATATATTTATGAACCCTTCATATGAACCTCCTTATTTAACTGAAATATGACATTTGTCAAGAAATATAATAAAGCAATTCACAGCTTACAAGCTGCACCGAGTGACACAGTTATAAAGATAAACAATATTAAGACCGAGGACACCCAACCAGGACAAAGTGACATCCTTCAAACGCTAGAAAACAAATAAAAAATCTCCTCCTGATGCACCAGGCGGCCTCTGAAGATGACTTAGAGCGACAACAATTACACGACTCTTCAATCATTAGCTCTGCGGATCTACCAAAAGAACTTCAAGGTGTGAACTGCTGTAATGTAGGCCGTGACCTAATTAATTCAAAGATCAAACTCAATGTTGATATCAAAACAGCTGTCAGGATAGATAAAAACAGCCCTCGTTGCACTAGGCGAATGCTCATCAAACTCGCAAATCCCACTGTGAAGTAAGACCTCATTCAATCCACCGCACGTAAAAAAAAAATCATGTCAACGATTGCCTAACCAAACAGAGAGGATCCCTCCTCTGCAGGCTGTGCCAGGTTCGCAAAAAAACAAGTCTTATCAAGCAGTGCTTTACTAGGACTGGAGCAGTCATTGTAAAGAAGGAAAGAACAGGAAAAAAAATATGAAAAAAGTATGACCAAGAACTAATGATCTTTAATGACTGTAGCATAACTGAGAAACAGCATTCTTCCAATGTCAATATTTAAAATATCTCATGAGTAACCAAGCCTTACCTAACCTATCCTTGTCAAAGATGCTGTCAGTGTCATTCGCTCTACTGGTTAAATAATGCTCTCTCATCTATAAAAGTTCCTAACTTCTCATTAAAGTATCCATGTACTTACGTAGCATCAATCTCAGTATTTTAGCAAAAGCCTACTCCTTTATATTATTATATCTATTATCTTTAAATTTAATGGTATTTTCATTAGGATTACTCATTAATTAAGATTAATCATAAATTACCATTAATTATTTAATATATTTTTATTAAGATTATATTAATTATAGGATCAAAATTAAAGTAATTATGGTTAATCATAATTAGGATTATATTATATTAGGATTATATTATATTAAGATTATATTAAATTTAGATTATATTAATCAGTAATAATTAATTAGGATTAACTTAGTCATTTTTTTATTTTTATTAATTCCACAATCTTATTGAAAATGAATCTTGTCAGTCTTTAGTCCAATTACTTGGGCTGAACGGTGGAGCGACGATCTTGCTTCTTGCTGGACGGCGTTCAATCTCCGACCATCCAAGTTGTTGGGCACCATTCCTTCCCTCCAGCCCCATCCCAAATCCTTATACCGATTCCTTCCAAGTGATATATAGTTGTAAAGGCTTGGCGCTTTCTCCTCATAATTCCCTTAACTTGTCACTCTTTATTGAATCCTTAATTTTACTTGTCATCTATATCCTACTTTTCTAATAACACTGATTCTTACTGTGAGAGAGTGCTCTCTCATAGCCCTAACTCATTGCTTGATGTTAAGGTGGTAGTTCTTTAAAGAGGCAACTCAGTTATTTGGTATCCAAAGTTTATCGAGTTGTTGACCAGACCACAAACCAGAAAATGAAGGGACGACGACGTTACGGTCCGTCCTGGACCATTCTCAAGTCGATTGTGAGGATGTTGTTATAGATTCAGCTACTCGGAACAAGTTCCGAGTAGCACGAGCTATGGTGAGCACGTAACTTTTCTGTCACAGGAGCGGGGCAAGTAACACGGGCTATGGTGAGCCCGTTGTGGACTTACCTGGTACATGAGCGGTGCTATTGTTGTGACGATTGAAGATTGATTGATAAAGATTAAGCCACCCAAGAGATGGCACGGCATGAATAGCCCGTAAAATGATTGAAGGAGGAGAAGGCAATAAATAGACAGAAGCGAGGTGAGGAGAAGAAAATCTTAGAGGAAGAATAGGCAAGGCAAAGGTAAGGTGTAATAAAGGAGATAGTAAGAATAAGAAAATAAGAACAAAGGTAAACTGCTGAAGGCCTATTGGCCTATACGAGGCAGCTCCTATTTATACCACCCAATAAGAAGTGGATAGTAAAAGGAATAGGGGAAAATAGTAGGAAAAAAGAGATTGTAAGAGAAAATAATGGAAAGAAAAAGAAAGAAAAAGAAGAAAAAGGAAAGAGAAAGAAAGATAAATGGAAGTGTAAGCTTATGTTAGGTCACGTTTGTCAGAAAGTTTAGAGCATTTAAGTATATACTGTGAAAGGGAAGAGTCAACAGCAACAAAGCTAGGACTCAAGATCATGATGGGTATGTTGTGAATTAGAGCCGATTCAACGAGACGGCGCCTGTGCAGAGTAGAGGCAGGAAAGATTATTTTGGAGGAAAATAAATCAATAGGATGATTAGAATCCCTAACCTAGAATCGGGTTAGGTATCAAAGGACACGGTACATCGAGAGGAGTACAATGAGGTCAACAGTTATGACCTGGGTCATCTGCATCAGCTGCAATGCATAATGCAGGATTCTGTTACTAATAAAGGGCCATAACCGACCCAGGGGAGGGGGAATGTTAGAGCTAGATGGTAGTGAGGGACGAGAAACAGCCTTCCCCTCACAAAGTTGTTGGTTTTGTGGTTACCAGACCCCCCCCCCCTCTCCTAAACCTCAACTGGAACAACAAGGCACTATTTGAGAAACGAGAGCGCTAGGCTCGACTTCACCGGCGGGAAATTGTGCTGCTGCCAATGGGAACTAGGCCTGGATTTGGCAGAACCGGCCTAAGGCTTTCATTGGCTGATATGGGATGACGTCACAGCGTCCATGCACTGGCGTGGGGGGATTTGAGGCCGGCATTTGGGTCAGGACACTCAGGGAGACAGCAGGCCACCTTCAGGAACTCGACAGAAAGCCTCTGTTTGCCCTTCTTCTGAAGTATTATTATTTTCACACCAGTAATTATTCCAAGCACCAGATCGCTGGGATGTTGCTGATGTTCAGAGGATTAGATTTCCATCGACAAGAAGGATTAAGGACACTAAACGATGGTTCGAGAGATGCTGGGACCACGTGTGTCATACCAAGGACTGGCAATGTTAAGATCGCCTATCAGTGGGTCACGTGCAATATTCAGGAAGGATTGATGGTTAAACAGCTTAGGGAAAGACTGTATATCGCGTGTGCTATCATATTAAGCCCGTGTTAAGACTCAGTCTGTGTGAGTCTGATTGGGAGGAATTGGCCAGTCATTTATGGGGCAATCAAGTGTGTACAACCTCAGAAGTGTGTTAGCTTCTAGGTGATAGCGAATCGGGGGTCGTTTGCGAATTAAAAATGAGGAGGTGAATATTTTCTATATTTGTGGGTAGTGGTGGTATCCGCCGTGCGTCTCACGAACAGAAAACGTGACAGTAATGGGGCACTCTGACATACTAGTCGGAGATTCAGTGCCCTCGCTGTAATTCTTCAGTCTATCAGCCACGTCGATCATCTTCTCCAGCTGCGTGAAAGTGCGTGTCAGGGTCCGAAACTGTATGTAAGTACATTCCCGGGTTATTGTATTGTGCACAATCATTTTGGTGGTACAGTAAACCACTCAATGTCGGATTTATCAGTGTGTGCTCGCAACGAGACCTCTGTGTTAGAAGTCCAAAGGGATTGTGGTGGTGTTATTCTGTCTGGTGACAGCTCTTAACCTTCGGAAATGTACGGAAAATATTAAAGCCAATATTTCAGTTTAGTTGATGAACTAGTTTTGTCGGCACAGGTCAAAGAGAGTGTGGAAAAATATAAAGAAACGTGAAATTTGTGGTACCGAACACAACCTCGGGTTTAATCCTGCCTAATGTGCTGCAATTGCTACAACCTCACTGGACTTCCTATTTTTTTCTGGAAAAATATTCTGAAAACAGCTTTTGGCATATTATATCCTCAAAGGGCCCACATAAATTTTTCTGACGGTATCAGATACCTGAACGTCTGAACAAATGTCATTATGAATGAATTTAATCATCTACATACACGGTTGAAAGGAAAGGTTTTAACAGTCAATGTCTCTGCGCTCTTGGGTGTGAATTATGGAACCTGTGGAAGCTGACCTTAGCAAGCTAAATTAGGAATGGAGAAAATGTTTTAGACATATCTTGCGAGTCCATCCTCCCACTCAATGCAACCTCTTACAACGCCTAATGTCAACCCACACATTTGACGAAATAATTCCCTAACGAATGACATCCTTTTTTCTTAAGGAAATCCTCCATCTAGCAACATCTTTTTTCATACATTCACTTATCACTGGCTACTTGAACTTTTCCAAAGGTAAAAATTTAATTGTCAAGAAATATTATTTATAAATGAATGATGTATTTAATGGTGTAGCAGATGTACGGAAAATAATAAACAATAATTATGCAGAGAAAGCCAGAATACTCCGACCAGGGTATTTGGAATTATTAAGGAAATACTATCACATAATCTGACAAGAATTTTAAAATCTACTGATATCAGACACGTGTTACATTGTGGCTAGCCTCTACATACGTTGATGTAAAATGCGAGGGTGTGCAAATATCTACAATACCATCAGATATTTTTTTTATATTAGTTATCAATTACATCGTGTTTCCATGATTTTAATTTCATATCCGTTATATATGTGTCTGTACACCTCTTCACTACAGCCACACCTGTAATGATTTGAATAAATCGTAGAAAAAAAATCATCCCCCAAAAAATCTCTATGCAGATTACCTGATTAATTTAAAAATTAGGTGTTATTCTAATATTACAACTTTTTTGTGTAATTAGTTTAATTTTATGTAAACTAACTCAGTTTTATATGGTATTCATAAGATGGCTTTACCAGAGATTGTTGTGGCTACAAAACGGCTTTAACAAAGATGGTTTTAAAAAGACGAAAGTCTTAACAAACGTGGTTGTGGCTAGAAGATGACTTTAACAAAGGTGGTTGTAGCTATAAAATGAGTAACTAAGGTGGTTGTAGCTATAGGATCTTGCAAAACATGCTTTAGTAACATTGAATCAACATTTTTAACGCTGAATCGAAATTGAATCATTGTAATCTATTTTCAATCAAAGTTGATTCAAATCGTCGTTGAATCAACGTTGATTCAAATCGATGTTGGTTCAACATCG
>WNGS01039858.1:43216-57762 GCA_020271785.1 Procambarus virginalis | reverse complement strand
TTGGGGACCATTCAGGCTTGTTTGCATTTGTGTTCCTCACGTGTTGCCCCAAAAAATGAGGTGATTTGATAAAATGCTATGCCCAAGATAACCATCCAGGTGCCGGCGGGGAAGTGGTTCATATAGCTCAGGCTATCACTTCCTTATGTCCGGTCGTGATGGTCAAGCGGATTAAGGCGCCCTGTAGTTACCAGTTGCTTTGCTCCTGGGAGTATGGGTTCGAGTCACTTCTGGGGTGTGAGTTTTCAGTTGTATCTAGTCCTGGGGACCATTCAGGCTTGTTTGCATTTGTGTTCCTCACGTGTTGCCCCAAAAAATGAGGTGATTTGATAAAATGCTATGCCCAAGATAACCATCCAGGTGCCGGCGGGGAAGTGGTTCATATAGCTCAGGCTATCACTTCCTTATGTCCGGTCGTGATGGTCAAGCGGATTAAGGCGCCCTGTAGTTACCAGTTGCTTTGCTCCTGGGAGTATGGGTTCGAGTCACTTCTGGGGTGTGAGTTTTCAGTTGTATCTAGTCCTGGGGACCATTCAGGCTGTTTGCATTTGTGTTCCTCACGTGTTGCCCCAAAAAATGAGGTGATTTGATAAAATGCTATGCCCAAGATAACCATCCAGGTGCCGGCGGGGAAGTGGTTCATATAGCTCAGGCTATCACTTCCTTATGTCCGGTCGTGATGGTCAAGCGGATTAAGGCGCCCTGTAGTTACCAGTTGCTTTGCTCCTGGGAGTATGGGTTCGAGTCACTTCTGGGGTGTGAGTTTTCAGTTATATATATATATATATATATATAAATATATATATATACATATATATATATATATATATATATATATATATATATATATATATATATATATATATATATATATATATATATATATATGTTATTAAATATGACCGAAAAAGTAAGATTAATAATTCTAACACGAATTTTTTCAAATTTCCTTATGTTTCTTTTTACTGATGACGGTAAATTAAAAATCAATTCTCCAAAATTCATTCTTTATTTCTAGTCTGATGCGACACTTGAGCGCGTTTCGTAAACTTATTACATTTTCAAAGACTTTTAGTTTATCTACACAACTTATGCTTTATGAAACAAACATTGGCTCTTATACCTGCATTTGGGTGAGGAGATGTAATACATTAGTGGGGTGAAACGGGGTATAGATTTGTAGAAGTAGAAATCGAGTCCCAATAGAACTGCAGAAGGCCTATTGGCCCATATTTCTTAATATTTCTATATTGGAGCGGAGTCTTGAAGTGGGTAGAATATAGTTGTACGTTAATTGGCTGTTGATTTCTGGTGTTGACTTCTTGATGTGTAGTGCCTCGCAGATGTCAAGCCGCCTGTTGTCACTGTATCTATCGATGATTTCTGTGTTGTTTGTTAAGATTTCTCTGGTGATGGTTTGGTTGTGGGAAGAGAGTATATGTTCCTTAATGGAGCCCTGTTGCTTATGCATTGTTAAACGCCTGGAAAGAGATGTTGTTGTCTTGCCTATATACTGAGTTTTTTGGGGCTTACAGTCCCCAAGAGGACATTTGAAGGCATAGACGACGTTTGTCTCTTTCAAAGCGTTCTGCTTTGTGTCTGGAGAGTTTCTCATGAGTAGGTTGGCAGTTTCTCATGAATCATTAATCTTACTTTTTCGGTCGTATTTAATAATATATGTCTACAGGAAAGACTGCTACCAAAATATACTAATATATATATATATATATATATATATATATATATATATATATATATATATATATATATATATATATATAATATATATATATATATATATATATAATATATATATATATATATATATATATATATATATATATATATATATATATATATATATATATATATACTTCTCTGGTGATGTTCTGGTTGTGGGAAGAGATTATATGTTCCTTGATAGAGCCCTCTTGCTTATGCATCGTTAATCGCCTGGAAAGAGGTGCTGTTGTCTTGCCTATATACTGAGTTCTTTGAGGCTTACAGTCCCCAAGTGGGTATTTGAAGCATAGACGACCTTGGTCTCTTTCAAAGCGTTCTGCTTTGTGTCTGGAGAGTTTCTAATGAGTAGGTTGGCAGTTTTCTTGGTTTTATAGTAAATCGTCAATTGTATCTTCTGATTTTTGTCTGTAGGGATAACGTTTCTATTAACAATACCTTTCAGGACCCTTTCCTCCGTTTTATGAGCTGTGGAAAAGAAGTTCCTATAAAATAGTCTAATAGGGAGTACAGGTGTTGTGTTAGTTGTCTCTTCAGAGGTTGCATGGCGTTTCACCTTCCTTCTTATGATGTCCTCAACGAAATCATTGGAGAAGCCATTGTTGACTAGGACCTGCCTTATCCTACAGAGTTCTTCATCGACTTGCTTCCATCCTGAGCTGTGGCTGAGAGCACGGTCGACATAAGCGTTAACAACACTCCTCTTGTACCTGCCTGGGCAGTCACTGTTGGCATTGAGGCACATTCCTATGTTTGTTTCCTTTGTGTAGACTGCAGTGTGGAAACCTCCGCTCCTTTCCATGACTGATACATATAGAAAGGGTAGTTTCCCATCCTTCTCCATCTCGTAAGTGAAACGCAACACGGAATTCTGCTCAAATGCCTCCTTCAGCTCCTGCAGATGTCTGACATCAGGTACCTGTGTAAAATTGTCATCAACATACCTGCAGTATATGGCCGGTTTCAAGTTCATATCGACTAAGACCTTTTGTTTGATGGTACCCATGTAGAAGTTTGCAAACAGGACCCCTAAGGACCCATGGCGACCCCATCTACTTGCTATACATGTGCCCATCCGGGCTCAAGAAGGGTGCCTCTTTAGTACAAGCTTGGAGTAGTTTCCTTAGAATGTTTTCTGGTATGTCAAGAGGAGTACAGGCTGGATCACGATACACTCTGTCCGCTATCATCCCGATTCTTTCATCCACAGGTACGTTGGTAAACAGTGATTCTACGTCCAACGAGGCTCTCATCCCTGTGGCCCGTGTTACCCACAGTAAGTCAACAAATTCATTTGGAGACTTCAGGCTGAAGGCGCAAGGGACATAAGGAGTCAGCAAGCCGTTGAGTCGCTTCGCCAGTCTGCACGTAGGTGTGGGTATCTGGCTGATGATTGGCCGAAGTGGGTTTCCAGGCTTGTGTGTCTTGACATTTCCATATGCGCATCCAGGTTTGTATTCTCCAATAATCTTTGGCAAGTGGAGTCCGGATTTCTTGGCGTTCACAGTTTCGATCAATTTGTTGACCTTTGCTTTCAATTCGGCTGTAGTGTCCTTCGTTACTCTTTGGAATTTAGTTTGGTCAGAGAGTATGAGGTTCATTTTTGCCAGATATTCGTCTTTTTTAAGAATGACGTATATTAGCGACTTGTCACCTCTCCTGCCGACTATCCCCTTGTTCTCACGAAGGCTCTTAGCTGCCGCTTTGAGCTCAGGGGGCAAGCAGAACTTATCGCAGAAGAAGGAAAGAATCGAGGCAACAACAGAAGCACCATACTGTCCCCTGAGCTCAAAGCAGCAGCTAAGAGCCTTCATGAGAACAAGGAGATAGTCGTCAGGAGAGGTGACAAGTCGCCAATATACGTCATTCTTAAAAAAGACTAATATCTGGCAAAAATGAACCTCATACTTTCTGACCAAACTAAATTCCAAAGAGTAACGAAGGACACTACAGCCGAATTGAAAGCAAAGGTCAACAAATTGATCGAAACTGTGAACGCCAAGAAATCCGGACTCCACTTGCCAAAGATTATTGGAGAATACAAACCTGGATGCGCATATGGAAATGTCAAGACACACAAGCCTGGAAACCCACTTCGGCCAATCATCAGCCAGATACCCACACCTACGTACAGACTGGCGAAGCGACTCAACGGCTTGCTGACTCCTTATGTCCCTTGCGCCTTCAGCCTGAAGTCTCCAAATGAATTTGTTGACTTACTGTGGGTAACACGGGCCACAGGGATGAGAGCCTCGTTGGACGTAGAATCACTGTTTACCAACGTACCTGTGGATGAAAGAATCGGGATGATAGCGGACAGAGTGTATCGTGATCCAGCCTGTACTCCTCTTGACATACCAGAAAACATTCTAAGGAAACTACTCCAAGCTTGTACTAAAGAGGCACCCTTCTTGAGCCCGGATGGGCACATGTATAAGCAAGTAGATGGGGTCGTCATGGGTTCTCCACTAGGTGTCTAGTTTGCAAACTTCTACATGGGTACAATCGAACAAAAGGTCTTAGTCGATATGAACTTGTAACCGGCCATATACTGCAGGTATGTTGATGACATTTTTACACAGGTACCTGATGTCAGACATCTGCAGGAGCTGAAGGAGGAATTTGAGCGGAATTCCGTGTTGCGTTTCACTTACGAGATAGAGAAGGATGGGAAACTACCCTTTTTAGATGTAACAGTCATGGAAAGGAGTGGAGGTTTCCACACTGCAGTCTACAATAAGGAAACAAACAGGAATGTGCCTCAATGCCAACAGTGACTGCCCAGACAGGTACAAGAGGAGTGTTGTTAATGCTTATGTCGACCGTGCTCTAAGCCACAGCTCAGGATAGAAGCAAGTCGATGAAGAACTCTGTAGGATAAGGCAGGTCCTAGTCAACAACGGCTTCTCCAATGGTTTCGTTGAAGACATCATAAGAAGGAAGGTGAAACGCCATGCAACCTCTGAAGAGACAACTAACACAACACCTGTACCCCCTATTAGACTATTTTACAGGAACTTCTTTTCCACAGCTCATAAAACGGAGGAAAGGGTCCTGAAAGATATTGTTAATAAAAACGTTATCCCTACAGACAAAAATCAGAAGATACACTTGACGATTTACTATAAAACAAAGAAAACTGCCAACCTACACATGAGAAACTCTCCAGACACAAAGCAGAACGCTTTGAAAGAGACCAATGTCGTCTATGCCTTCAAATGCCCACTTGGGGACTGTAAGCCTCAAAGAATTCAGTATATAGGCAAGACTACAACATCTCTTTTCAGGCGATTAACGATGCATAAGCAACAGGGCTCTATCAAGGAACATGTAATCTCTTCCCACAACAAGACCATCACCAGAGAAGTCTTAACAAAAAACACGGAAATCATCGATAGATACAGCGATAGCAGGCGGCTTGATATCTGCGAGGCACTACACATTAAGAAGTCAACACCAGCAATCAACAGCCAATTAATGCACAATTATATTCTACCCACTTCAAGACTCCGCTCCAATATAGAAGCATCAAGAAATATGGGCCAATAGGCCCTCTGCAGTTACTTCCAATATTCCCCTTTAACTTTACGCAAAATATTACCCCATATTTCGTGTTCTATCCTGTGTTGAACGTTTGTTTTAACCTCATCCAGAACTGTTGTAACATATCTCCTCACCCAAATGCAGGTATATAAAATGAAAAGCCGTTTGAATTATAGCATAGTAAGAAATCTGTTTAGTGTTTGCAGGTTATAGTTGTGTGTGTGTGTGTTGTTATGATCTCAGCCTGCAGGAGAAACGAGTCTCACCCTTTGAGAGTTATTCAGCAAGCCTGACCTAACTGGAAGGTCCAGGAATCATAGAGGCGATAATACTTAGGTAAGATAGTTGGGTCGATTTAAATAACAGTTTGAGATTATGGGCGATGAAGAAGAAAACAGATAAATGACTGGTTAGGAGATGTGGACAAGTGGCTGGAGGCGTGAGGCTCGCTTGTGGAGGGCGACGGCCTCACTTGAGGCCAGACATCGCAGGGGGAAAGCCGAGCTTCGTCGAGCTCCCGCCAGAAGGGAACCCCTAGTGATATATCTCCAAAGAGAAGAGAAGTGTGCAGACGTGCCAGCTGTGGAGTAGAGCTGAAGACGTTGCGGTCTCAAGTCATGGACGGCGGGGAGAGTATTAAGCCGCCCAGAGACAGTTTTGTGGGCTGTGGGAAGCGCCCTGGTCAGACTTGTCAGAGGGAGAAGCGCCCTCGACCAGATAATCTGTGGTAAGCCCGATTTAAGCCAGTTCATAGTGTTTGCTTGTAATTGGTCGTGTGCCCAGCGACAGTAGCAATGTTTATTGTCAAGTTAAACATGTTTTGGTAAGGCAGAAAGCCTGAAATAAGAGAGTAGAGTGGGAGGAGCGCGGAGCGACGTCCGTCTCCTCTGAGCGCTGGCGGGCAACTGAGGGAGACGGTGGAGGCCCCTCCCAGAGTGAGTGAGGCCCGCCAGGCGAGGTGGCGCATGGACCCGCCCAAGGGGGAGTCCACTCTCACTATTTGTAGAAGACGGATAGAGATATTGGAGGCAAAGATATTGTGTGATTAATTTTGTTTGTGTGTTAAAAAGGGAAACATTTTATTGGAGTGCAAATGGGTTGCAGGTTTGTCTTTGGGGAAGAAGTTACTGAGGACTTCGAAGCCAGCACAGAGGGAGTAGTTGATGAGACTCCTAGGCAGTGGAGGAGAGGACCTCGATCTGTGAGGAGAAGCAGTGAGAAGGAGTGTCACGTGCTTCTGCAGAGGTGGTGAAGTACCACAGTTATTTGAGGAAACTTTATGGTGCAGCAACCAGGAGAGCTGTGGAGGACCCTAGCAGGAGTAGGGAAGCACCATAATTGTTCAAGGATTCTTCATGGTAGCAGCCTGGAGGAGCTGCAGAGGATCTTGGTGGTTAAGCCCTGAGGAACCTGAAGTTATCAGGGTAGTGAAATAGTGAAATGATCACTTGTAGGGAGGCGATAGAGTGTTTGTCATTAGCGTGAAAGACGCAGTGCGAGGTGAGTGAGCGTTTGCCATTTTTGTACCACAAAGTGTTTGTACTGAAGTTTTGAGTTACAGACGTAGGCAGGAGTACCTACAGATATATATATGTATTCTAAGACTGATGGAATGATCGATTGATTCGTAAAGTGGCACGGATCATTTATACTGGTACATATATGTATGTTATTGCATTCATATGCTGATTTGCCTTGTACATGCTTATAGGTATATATATGTGTACATTCTCTTGCTGGTAGTGTAACATTATATTGTAAGACTTAATCTACTTGAAGAGGTTGATAATATTAGGTGATACCAGGAGATAAGATACCGTTTGACAAGCTGATGATAAGAGTTCTGATGGTGTTGGAGTGCAACCTGACTGTAATAGTGTAGAGTATAGGATTCATTATTATTATTATATGCATGTGTATTGTGTACGTGCTTCGTCCAGTATGCAAATTTGCTGGTGTATGCCCTTGTCCTAGTGAGGCTTCCCTGGAAATAGTAAAGAAGGAGAGAGAGAGAGAGCATGAAACAGGAACCACTGCTGTGGACAAGGTAAGACGGAAATCTAGTGAGTCAAAGGGGATTGAGGAGATCATATCCCACAAGGAGAAAGTGGGGAGTCACAGCGGCTCGAGTGGGTGTGTGCACGTGACAACGAGGCTGCGTGTTGGAGCCGCATCCCCTAAACGTGTGACGTTGAGCCCCTCTCCAAGGGCCAGAAGTGCCTAGTGTGATCTCCTAGTGAAATATAAGCATTTGTCGAGTTGTGGGTTGGGTGGTCCGTCAGCAGTAACACCACCAATCAACCACGACCGCGACAGTGTAAACTAAAGTCTTTGAAAATGTAATAAGTTATTATGAAATGTGTTCAAGTGTCGCATCAGACTAGAAATAAAAATGAATTTCGGAGAACTGATTTTTCTCCTAAGGGGGAGCCCATTGCTACTCCGGAGTAGCAATGGGCTCCCCCTTTGGAGTTTTATTTGCTATTTTTTATATGGGAACCATCGAAGGCAGAGTCTTCAGTAGCAGACAAAAACCAACTTTATATTGCCGTTATGTAGATGACATATTCGTAATAGTAAAAGACTCAGATGAACTAATTGATCTAAAAAGCCATCTAGAGAGAGAGTCAGTACTCCGATTTACACATAAAAATAGTGAAAATAACAGTCTGCCATTCTTGGATGTACTAATAACAAAAACAGGAACCTCTTTAAGCACTAACGTGTATACGAAGCCCACCAACATAGGATTATGCCTGAACGGTAGAAGTGAGTGCCCCCAAAGATACAAAGCCAGTGTTCTCAATGCCTATATTTGTTGAGCGCTTACCCACTGCTCTGAATGGAGCAACGTGAGTAGAGAGTTTGAAAGAGTAACTCAGGTATTGGTGAATAACGGATATAGCAACGCGGAAATAAACGCTGCTATAAGAAGACACTTGGACCGTTGGTATAATCCTGAACCTAGAACAGAAACCGCAGTACCTCCAATAAAATTATATTACAAATCAACCATGCAATATAAATATAAAAATATAAAAACGGAAACCACGTACAAAACCCAGACAAATCATAACATAGCACGAAAAGGCAATGTAAAGGATTTGGGTGTACTCATGTCGGAAGACCTTACCTTTAAAAAACACAATAAAGTGGCCGTCACAACTGCACGAAAAATGACAGGTTGGATAACAAGAACTTTTCACACTAGAGATGCTATACCGATGATGATACTTTTCAAAACGCTTGTGCTCTCTAGACTGGAGTACTGCTGCACAATGACAGCCCCTTTCAAAGCTGGAGAAATTGCTGACCTGGAGAGCGTGCAGAGATCCTTTACTGCTAGAATCCACTCGGTAAAACATCTAAACTATTGGGACCGACTAAAGAGCCTAAATCTGTACTTCCTTGAGCACAGGCGGGAGAGATACATAATAATTTACACATGGAAAATATTAGAGGGGCTGGCCCCAAACCTGCACACAGAAATAACATCACATGAGACCAGAAGACATGGCAGGATGTGCAGAATACCCCCGTTGAAAAACAGAGGTGCAACTGGTACTCTGAGAGAGAACTCTATCAACATCAGGGGCCCGCTCCCCTGATGTTCCTCCCGCTCCCCGCTTCAACACGCTCCCGCTACACATAAGAGGCATAACTGGCAAACCCCTCACGGTGTTCAAGAGAGAACTGGATAAGCACCTCCAAAGGATACCTGATCAACCAGACTGTGACTCATACGTCAGGCTGCGAGCAGCCGCGTCCAACAGCCTGGTTGATCAGTCCAGCAACCAGGAGGCCTGGTCGATGACCGGGCCGCGGGGACGCTAAGCCCCGGAAGCACCTCAAGGTATACTCAAGGTAAGGTATGCACAGTGAACATATAAAAGAGGAAAGAAAAATGAAAGAAATAATCCGTAAAGGAGTAAAAAGCATTACTCCTAACCAAAACATAAACCTGATAATATTCTACAAAACCAAGAAGACTTCCGAACTCCTCATCAAAAACAGCCCGAAGCCGATGGAGAACCCTCTACAGCAGTCAAGCATTGTATACATGTACACTTGCCCCCACGAAGGATGTAACCTTCAATCTAAGAACATAGGTATGACGTCGACCAAGCTGACGAGGCGTTTGACATGCCATCTTCAATCCGGTGCCCCCAGGAATCACATGAGACAAGCCCATGACATCACCCTAACAAGAGAAATGTTGTACAAAAATACCTGTATAATAGACAAAACCCAATATGCAAGAAGATTACAAATTCTTGAAGCAATTCACATAAGAATAGAACAACCTACCATGAACACCCAAATCACGGAACTATTTACTCTACCCACCATGAGAGTAAGGACCAGACCAGAACATAACGATGCCAACACGGAAGACACTGTTCAACATAACAGGCCAATTACACTTGATTAATCTTTGTATGTAGATAGGAGCTGCCTCGTATGGGCCAATAGGCCTTCTGCAGTTACCTGTATTCTTATGTTCTTATGTTTCACCCCCCACTAATCCCTTATGTAGCCCCCCATGTTTTCACCTTTATTGTCTTATCACCTGACCCAGTGCAGGTATAAAATCAACCAGTCCTGAAAACTCTTTTCACTTGAGAATGAACCATGGAGGTTCGAAACGTTGTGCAAATTATATAAATAAGTGTAATACATTCTATAGTAATTCACTTCTTTTCTTCACCTTGAAATAACGAAAGTGAGTTTTGGAGAACTCTTATTTCAGATAAGCCCTGATGCTAAGAAAATAGTTAGAGGGATAGAAGCCCTAAATTAGAAGACAGTAAATACAGAATATGCGGTCATATTCAATGAGACTATATATATATATATATATATATATATATATATATATATATATATATATATATATATATGTCGTACCTAGTAGCCAGAATGCACTTCTCAGGCTACTATGCAAGGCCCGATTTGCCTAATAAGCCAAGTTTTCATGAATTAATTATTTTTCGACTACCTAACCTACCTAACCTAACCTAACCTAACTTTTTTCGGCTACCTAACCTAACCTAACGTATAAAGATAGGTTAGGTTAGGTTAGGTTGGGTTGGTTAGGTTCGGTCATATACCTAAGTTAATTTTAATTCCAATTAAAAAAAAATGACCTCATAGATAATGAAATGGGTAGCTTTAACATTTCATAAGAAAAAAATTAGTGAAAATATATTAATTCATGAAAACTTGGCTTATTAGGCAAATCGGGCCTTGCATAGTAGGCTGAGAAGTGCGTTCTGGCTATTAGGTACGACATATATATATATATATATATATATATATATATATATATATATATATATATATATATATATATATATATATATATATATATATATATATATATATATATATATATATGAAAACTCACACCCCAAGAAGTGACTCGAACCCATACTCCCAGGAGCAACGCAACTGGTAATTACAGGATGCCTTAATCTGCTTGACCATCATGACCAGACATAAGGAAGTGATAGCCTAAGCTATTTGAACCACTTCCCCGCTGGCACCTGGATGGTTATCTTGGGCATAGCATTTTATCAAATTACCTCATTCTTTGGGGCACACGTGAGGAACACAAATGCGAACAAGCCTGAATGGCCCCTAGGAATATATGTGAATGAAAACTCACACCCCAGATGTGACTCGAACCCATACTCCCAGGAGCAACGCAACTGGTAACTACAAGACGCCGTAATCCCAAAGAATGAGGTGATTTGATAAAATGCTATGCCCAAGATAACCATCCAGGTGCCGGCGAGGAAGTGGTTCAAATAGCTTAGGCTATCACTTCCTTATGTCCGGTTGTGATGGTCAAGCAGATTAATATATATATATATATATATATATATATATATATATATATATATATATATATATATATATATATGCAAACAAGCCTTATATATATATATGCAATTATATATATACTTATATATATGCAAACAAGCCTGAATGGTCCCCAGGACTAGATACAACTGAAAACTCACAACCCAGAAGTGACTCGAACCCATACTCCCAGGAGCAACGCAACTGGTATGTACAGGGACGCCTTAAACCACTTGACCATCACGACCGGACATAAGGAAGTGATAGCCGAGGCTATATGAACCGCTATGGGAAGTGGTTCATATAGCCTCGGCTATCACTTCCTTATGTCCGGTCGTGATGGTCAAGTGGTTTAAGGCGTCCCTGTACATACCAGCTGCGTTGCTCCTGGGAGTATGGGTTCGAGTCACTTCTGGGGTGTGAGTTTTCAGTTGTATCTAGTCCTGCGGACCATTCAGGCTTGTTTGCATTTGTGTTCTTCACGTGTTGCCCCAAAAAATGAGGTGATTTGATAAAATGCTATGCCCAAGATTACAATCCGAGTGCCGGCGGGGAAGTGGTTCATATAGCCTCGGCTATCACTTCCTTATGTCCGGTCATGATGGTCAAGTGGTTTAAGGCGTCCCTGTACATACCAGTTGCGTTGCTCCTGGGAGTATGGGTTCGAGTCACTTCTGGGGTGTGAGTTTTCAGTTGTATCTAGTCCTGGGGACCATTCAGGCTTGTTTGCATTTGTGTTCCTCACGTGTTGCCCCAAAAAATGAGGTGATTTGATAAAATGCTATGCCCAAGATTACCATCCGAGTGCCGGCGGGGAAGTGGTTCATCTAGCCTCGGCTATCACTTCCTTATGTCCGGTCGTGATGGTCAAGTGGTTTAAGGCGTCCCTGTACATACCAGTTGCGTTGCTCCTGGGAGTATGGGTTCGAGTCACTTCTGGGGTGTGAGTTTTCAGTTATATATATATATATATATATATATATATATATATATATATATATATATATATATATATATATATATATATATATATATATATATATATATATGGGGGTGGAAACGAAATGGGGTGCCATGGCAGACCCAGCACTCAGACCAGCCATGCCGAAAGCCAAGAAACAATCCAGTTGGGACAGCCCCATTGCAGACAAAGATGCCACAGCTTTGCTGGAGGCAGCAACAACCCCCAGTGATCGTGCACGCCTCACAGCTGTGCAGGCTCCCCATGCAGGGGACTTCCTTTTGGCAGTCCCTATGTCTGCGACAGGCACACGTCTTGATCCGCAGGAGCTCCGTATTGCAGTCGCTCTCCGTCTTGCTGCCCCTATCCACACTGTTCATAGGTGTATTTGCGGCGAGGCAGAGGCAGACGAATATGGATTGCATGGCTTGCACTGTGGAAAATCTGGTGGTTGGCACACTAGACACGACGAAGTCAACGACATCATTAAAAGAAGCCTTGACTCTGCCCAGTGTCCAGCGGAGAGAGAGCCCCGCAACCTTCTGAACCGTGACTCTGTTAGCTTTGCCGGCCGACCAGGCGGAATCACACTGCGTCCGTGGAAGGGTGGCAGACAGTTGGCATGGGACTATACGTGCGTATCCACCCTGGCAGCCACATACATCAACCTCACTGCCGGCACAGCAGGAGCCGCGGCGACACACAGAGAAAGAGACAAGTCAGCCAAGTACAGGCAATATTAGATCATCGGTACAACTTCGTTCCAATAGGGTCTGAGACCCTAGGCCCATGGGGAGAGAGTGCAAGAAGATTTCTAAAGGATCTTGGTTCCAAGCTCAATGACACCACAAGAGACCCTAGAGCGGCACGTTTTCTCTTTCAGCGCCTCAGTGTCGCTATCCAGAGGGGGAATGCTCGCTGCATCCTCGGTTCCTGCCCAACGTCGGAGGAGTTCGAGGAAATCTACAGCCTCTAGGAAGCGAACTATTTTTGTGCCCTCTTAATGTTCATTTTTTGTATACAATCAGATATGTAACTGTATAACCTTGCTTAATAAAGTGTACACCATAAAAAAAGGGTGGTGGTAGGAGAAGCGAACACCCTTATGTATTCTGAGTTAAATGGCAAGTTTTCCCTGAATGCTCTGTGTTCCTTCTCGGAGGCTGTGGGTCCCTTTAATTGCACCAGTGGTGGTACCCGCCTATATATATATATATATATATATATATATATATATATATATATATATATATATATTATATATATATATATATATATATATATATATATATATATATATATATATATATATATTAGTATATTTTGGTAGCAGTCTTTCCTGTAGACATATGTTATTAAATATGACCGAAAAAGTAAGATTAATAATTCTAACACGAATTTTCTCAATTTTCCTTATGTTTGTTTTTACTGATGACGGTAAATGAAAAATCAATTCTCCAAAATTCATTCTTTATTTCTTAGTCTGATGCGACACTTGAACGCGTTTCGTAATAACTAATTACATTTTCAAAGACTTTTAGTTTTCTCACACAACTATAACCTTAAAGCACTAAACAGTTCTTTACTATGCTATGATTTAAACAGCTTTCATCTTTCATTTTATACCCGCGTTTTGGGTGAGGTGATATGTTACAACAGTTTTTAATGAGGTGAACAAAACTTTCAACAAAGGACAGAACACGAAAACAATGGATATTAACTGGATATTAACTGGGTAAATTGAAGGTATGAATGGAAGTAACTGCGGAAGGGCCTATTGGCCCATATTTCTTGATGCTTCTATATTGGAGCGGGGTCTTGAAGTGGGTAGAATATATTTGTGCATTAATTGACTGTTGATTGCTGGTGTTGACTTCTTGATGTGTATATATATATATACACATCAAGAAGTCAACACCAGCAATCAACAGTCAATTAATGCACAAATATATTCTACCCACTTCAAGACCCCGCTCCAATATAGAAGCATCAAGAAATATGGGCCAATAGGCCCTTCCGCAGTTACTTCCATTCATACCTTCAATTTACCCAGTTAATATCCAGTTAATATCCATTGTTTTCGTGTTCTGTCCTTTGTTGAAAGTTTTGTTCACCTCATTAAAAACTGTTGTAACATATCACCTCACCCAAAACGCGGGTATAAAATGAAAGATGAAAGCTGTTTAAATCATAGCATAGTAAAGAACTGTTTAGTGCTTTAAGGTTATAGTTTTGTGTGAAAACTAAAAGTCTTTGAAAATCATTATTTATTACGAAACGCGTTCAAGTGTCGCGTCAGACTAAGAAATAAAGAATGAATTTTGGAGAATTGATTTTTCATTTACCGTCATCAGTAAAAACACAAACTAGGAAAATTGAGAAAATTCGTGTTAGAATTATTAATCTTACTTTTTCGGTCATATTTAATAACATAGAT
>WNGS01039857.1:0-15682 GCA_020271785.1 Procambarus virginalis | reverse complement strand
AGCAAGAATTGTGTCAATCTGTCTATGGCCAAGCAAGCTGATCTGTTTGCTGGGGCCAGAAGACAGGTGAAAGGTGAAGCCGCCACGAGGAGCATCATGCTACAGGTATTGGCGATAGACTAAGCCTAAGACTGGTGTGTCGGGGGAGCAGGGAAACTCCTCCAACAAGCATGTGCACAAGTGCTACACCTGTGGTAAGCCAGGTCATCGTGCAGCTGATTGCAAGGTAAAACCGAAATCAGGTTACATAGCAGTGTGAGCTCAAGTGGTAAGAATCATCCCAACGTTGGAAAGGATCCACTAGCTTGGACCCTTGAGGTGGTGGACGGAAATGTTAACGGAAAATCGGCGAAAATCTTCCGTGACAAAGGCGCCACTACTCACATGGTAAGAAAGAGCCTAGTACAGCCAGGATCTGAGACAGGTAGACATGTCTATGTCAAATTCCCAAATGGCTATACTAAAGAGATGGTGGAGGTGTTGTGTGTCGACACACCTTACATCAAGGTAAAATCCGTGCCGTTCAACAGGAACGTGCTGTATATGGACTTTTATTGGGAAATGTTCCCGGAATCTCTGATTGCCCGAGTCCACCCTCAAAGAAAACGGGGAGAGTAAGGCGCGCAGCCGCCGTCAGTCAGCTGATGCCAAGGCGACTCGCCCGGGGATGACGTCACAGGGAGTGACCACACCCTCACCCGTTGAAGTATAAGGGAGAGAAAGCAAAAGAACCATGCTCAAACGCTACGAGGACCCTCCTGCAGATGGATCCAACAAGCCGAAGAAGCATGTAAGACGTAAAAACAGGAGAGGACCGCAGGGCTCGACATCGACAGGGCCGATCGACCACCCTCTGCTCTCAGCAACGATCGCCGGTGTCTCAGTGATAACCGCCGACGAGGAGGAAGGTCAGCCAGGTCTCTTCAATCAACAGCAGCAGGAGACACACCGAGATGTTAAGGTTGATGATCAGCTGTCTGAAGATCAAGTCGACCAGGTTACTCGACTGGTAGCAGAGTACAAGGAGGTACTCTCTGACGTCACTAAGGTAGCAAAAGTAGAGGGTTACCGCATACCTTTGCTAGAGCAGCAAGCGGTACGAACAAAACCATATCCTGTTCCTCATCACCTTGTACCACAGGTGAGAGAAGAACTGGCATCTATGATTAATGCGGGAGTAATAGAGAAGTCGACCTCACCGTACTCAAGCCCGATGGTGTTAGTGAAGAAGCCTGGGGGAGGTGTGCGCATCTGCCTCGACTTCAGGAAGTTGAACTCCATCATAGAGTTTGATGCTGAACCGATGTTCAATCAAAATGAGATCTTCTCGAGGTTAGCTTCCAGTTGCTATTTCTCCAAGCTTGATCTGACAAAAGGATTTTGGCAGATTCCATTACATGAAGACAGTAAGCGCTGCACTGCCTTCATGACAAGCGAAGGTCTCTTCCAGTTCACAGTTCTTCCGTTTGGACTGGTGAACGCCCCAGCCGTGTTCAACAGAACTATGCGCAAAGTCTTGGGGGAATTACTGGAGTAGAAGTGTTCGTGGACGATGTGCTCATCCACTCTGCTACGTGGGAAGAACATCTGACCTTGCTAAGGCAGGTGTTGACAAGACTACAAGAAGTAGGAATGGTTGCAAAACCCACTAAGTGTGAGTTGGGGTGCAAGGAGGTCAGGTACCTTGGTCACGTGATAGGGGGAGGGTTCACCAGGCCGCTGCCTGAGAAGATCACCAAGATCAGTGAAGCCGCTCCACCCGCCACCAAGACTCAGGTTAAGTCATTCCTGGGACTGGCAGGGTACTACAGAACTTTCATTCCCAATTTCACGTCTATAGCAACTCCGCTAACTAATCTCACCAAGAAGAATGCACCTGTTAGAGTACGTTGGACAGAAATGGAGAACTCAGCATTCTCGACGCTCAAGAAGAAGCTGACTGAAGCACCCATCCTTAGACTACCAGATTCTACCAGGGAGTACATCCTTCGGACAGATGCCTCAAATACAGGTATTGGTGCTGTACTCATGCAAGAGTACGACGGTGAAATCTGGCCAGTTGCGTACTCCAGTCGTAAACTGAGCAATGCTGAGCAGAAGTACTCCACTGTAGAAAAGGAACTCCTTGCTGCTGTCGTGGGAGTAAGGAAATTCTACCAGTATCTCTATGGTAAGCGTTTCACGTTTCAAGTAGATCACCAACCCCTCAGCCACATCGGTACGCTTAAAAACGCCAACCCTAGAATAATGCGCTGGGTGTTGTTCCTTCAACAGTTCACATTCCGCGTGGTTTACATAAAGGGAGCCGACAACGTAGGTGCTGACTGGTTGAGTAGGTCAGGGGTGATTAACGAGACGTCGAACGAGGGAGACATGAGCGAGGAAACGCAACGCGCATCACCGGACACTGGTTCCCAGTGTGTCTCTGATGTTTCAGGCATGACACAGGTGGAGAGAGGCAGTGGACAGACCAGCGCCACTCAGGGTTTCGAGGCGTTGAGCCGACCCAGACCTGGAGCTACGTCCAACCACAGTGCCTGCTCAAGACCTGAACAGATAGCCACATGTGATCCGGTGACTGAAGAAATTCCTCACTTACCAGAAGAGAATAGTCTAGACGAGGCCCCGCCTCGCCTAGCTGTATAGAAAACGGGGTCCGCTGGACCCGGCCGCGCTAAGTGCACTCAGTTTGTGCACATGTTGTCAGCGGTGTGAGTTGGAACGAGCGCCACGCTGTGGAGCTCGATCTTTGTTGGGGGGTGATGTGGGAGTATGTCTCCCAAGATCCTCCCACAGCTGACTTGAATGGCTCATTGCAGTGCACAGATCTTCGTGCACAAAGCCTATTTCCCTTAATCCTGGATAGTTTTCTGGCATGTTGGGTATCTCCAGAATGCCCACTTAACCAGGAACACTGTTAAAATACGTAGGCCGCCGTATGTCTAGGCAGGAAGTAGATACAGGGTTAAGCATACTTGCCACCAAGGGTCAGTGAGTACATGGCTGGTGCCCGCGAGACAGAGGGGAAGGCGCCAGCAGCGTCTGACCTCTGGGGTCAACCGGCGCGATGTTGAATAACAGCTATGACGTGTTCATGACGTCACTCCTGCTACTGCTCATCGAACGAGCTAATATGATTGGTTCCCGCTCATTTGCTGCAATGCTATTGGTCAAATTGTAACTCCTTTTGTGTTGTGTGCCACGAGATGCCCGGCACCCTTGCAAACTCATTCACGTGAGAGAGACCATACCCAGAGGACGTGTTCTGTTCTACCGGCCAATAGACTGATCACCGTCTATCCCTCACCGTCAAGTTAACTCAGCGTCTTTGCGATATACCACACACTCGCCAGAATCACGAGTGGGAATATATTGTTTAGAAGCCTAAAGTGACAAATCTCCAGAGCGAAACAGACTGGTATCAGGTAACCCCTGGTGACAAAGATCGTCGTGAGTGACCTAGAGTGAACTAAGGCAGTGCCGCCGCCTAAGTAATCTGTGTGTGACCTTACCACAGTGTACCTGCATGGTACCACAGCAGCCGCCAGCCGCCACTCATCCTGAGCGTGTACCTCAGTACCTCGAGCGCCCGCCGCGCGCCGCCGCCGCCGCCCTACTCCTACGTGACGTCACCACCTCACGCACCGTCAGTGCCAGTGTGTGCGCGTGTGTCTGTCTGTTAAGCATACAGCACGCCCTACTCACGAAATCATCTCAAGATACTGCGAGTACCCTCCGTGTCTACGAGCGAAACCAGCTATCAGGCCACCTACGAGTGCTTGTATAAACGAGTCTGAGTGAGTGCGTAAGGAAAGGTACCTTATCTGTAAGTACAAGATCTTGTCATTGTTTATTGTGTCTGTGTTGATCTGAGGGATCAACCACAGTTCTCACCTTCTTATACCTGTCGCAGGTTATAGGTGAATCGACGGTGAATGCGTGTTTATCTGTGTGGTATCACAGCATTTCACTCGTCTGTGGATGTGAGCTTCACATACACCACACATTTAGTTATTGTGTGATTATTATTGTGTTTATTGCATATCATCATTACCGAGTATCCGGTTGGAACTCTTGTGATCCCTTTGCATACCGGCAGTTAGGTTGCCGTGTTAGTGATTGGCTGTCAACTGTGTTAAGTTAGGTGTTTCTCCACGAGTGGATACGAGTCGATTAGCCAGACGTCAAGAGTCTCGCTAATGCAACCATAGCTTTGCTGACGCCAATCGAAAGTAAATCAAGCACCCTGTGTATTAGTGGTTAAGTTAGTAAATAAACTACTGTTAAGCTTTATGCGGTGTTTCCGTTGAACCACTTCTGAATACTGCCAATATTACTCAAGCCTTCAGCTCTAAGTGTCTTCAACACCGAGTTGCCTGTAAGTCACTAAACTATAAATTTGATGAGGACCCTAGGAGTCCCTTAAAGTGTTACATCATTGAGGAGATTCCAACGACCAACGTGGAGCAGGACCAGGTGAGGCTAGTCTGAGAAGAGACCCACAAGGACTCTAACTCGACCTTGCTCCCAGGCCCTGTACGGTTGCTCTCGTAGTTTCTATTCTGCTAATTCCGACAGCTTCGTGAAGCGTCTGCCACATGTACATTGGCGACGTACGCATTGCAGTCGTGACAGCAAAAAAAGAAAAACCCCCCACACAGCACAAGATGTTAACAATGTATTAACACATAATCACAATATCTCTGTAATCAACCTGAACGTTAGATCCCTTGGTAAACATTTCGATGATGTTAGTGCCTTGTTTGAAATTTTTGACAACAAATTCTCTTTTATTATACTTACTGAAACGTGGTTGAAAGAGGACACTACTCAACTCTTTAACATGCCTAACTACTCGGCAATTCACAACTGTCGTCAAATTCATAGAGGTTGTGGTATTGCTCTTTACTACCACCATGACTTACATGCTTAAAGGTAATTAGAACTAGAGACTCCTGTGGGGAGTACATCTTCGCTAGCTTCAGAGTCAAGGGTGCCGAGTCTGTCCTGTCTGTGGGTTCAGTCTATAGAATTCCTAACACTGATGTGTCCGAATTCAACTCAAACCTTAGAAACCTAATACTTGATACAGACTGAACAAAAACCATTTAATTATCGCAGGGGACTTTAAATTGACCTCTGCGAGCCTGAACACCCTACTACTGTTAGCTTCCTTAACTGTATGAACTCCTGCTTCCTCATACCCTTAATCACTAGACCTACTAGAATCACTGATAGTACTGCCACGTCTCTAGATCACATCTGGACAAACTTAACCTCTCCACTTACTTCAGGTATTATCACCGATAGCACTACAGACCATTACCCCACATTTCTCTTAACTAACATTAACAAACCACCTCTAGAATTAAGGAAGTTAAGTTTTAGGCTGCACAATGAAACTGCATTAGCCAATTTTATAACTACTGCTGATAATGTCAATTGGGAGTCCGAGTTAGGTAACATAGGGGACATCAACCTAGCAGTGCAATCTTTTCTTCATAAAACTCTTAGCCTTTATAACACCCACTGTCCTATGCTTACAAACAAGTCACTACCAAAAGGCTAAACAATCCCTGGCTAACAAGGGAATACTTAAATCCATTAGTTAATAAAAACATGACCTTGAGAAGAAGCATAGATTAGGTATTGTCTCCAAAGAATTCTCAAAGAATTACTCGTTATTGCTATCTAAGATAACTAGACTAGCTAAAACTAAATACTTCGAGGATAAATTTACCCAAATAAGGAGCAACATTAAAAAAACTTGGAGCACAATTTCACAATATTGGGATCAAAGAAGATTCTAAATAACAAACCAACACTCCTGTCCAATACGATGGTCAGCTTTCAGCCTCTGATTCTGCTATTGAGTTCAATAGGTTCTTCTCTTCTATTGGGTCATCCCTTGCGAACGATATTCCATCTTCCAGTACTGATGTTAAAGACTATCTTACAGGTAACTATCCACAGTCTCTATACTTAAAGCCTATTAATTCCACTGACGTCAACGAGATAATCCTTTCCCTTAAAACCAAGTCTAGTGCCCTTGAGGAAATACCAACTTTAATTTACAAAAAGCCTCCAGAACTTTAGCCCCTGCAATTCCATTGCTCCTCAACAAGTCACTTGAACTCCAAACCTTTCCAGATATTCTAAAAAAACGAGAGTAACCCCGGTACACAAATGTGGTGACATCACAAATGTTAACAACTACAGACCTATATCAATCCTGCCTAACCTGTCAAAAATATTTGAGAAATTAATCTACAAACAGCTTTACTCTTATCTAGCCAAACACAATATACTTAGCTCTTGCCAATATGGCTTCAGACTCAAAAAAAGCACTAATTATGCACTTATTAGTGTGATTAACTTGATTCATACAGCTCTTGATAAAAATGAGTTCCCTGTTGGGTTATTTGTGGACCTGCGAAAGGCTTTTGACACTGTCAACCACCAAAACCTTCTTCTTAAATTACATCATTATGGAGTCAGAGGACACTCCCTGCAATACCTCAAATCCTACCTTACTGACAGGCTCTAGTATGTTTCTGTGAATAATTAAATTTCTCCCACCCTACCCATCAACATTGGTGTTCCTCAGGGCAGCATACTTGGCCCTCTCCTCTTTCTCATCTACATTAATGACCTTCCTAATGCCTCCCAACACCTCAAACCAATTCTGTTTGCTGACGACACAACCTTCATTTACTCCCTTGCTCTAAATGCCACAGTGAATACCGAGCTAGAGAAAGTCCATCTTTGGCTAACTGCCAACAAACTCACCCTTAACATTGACAAAACTTTTTATATTCTGTTTGGCAATAAATCCTCTAATCACATAAATCTCAAAATAAACAATACACAAATTTGTAACAAATTAGATGGCAAATTCCTTGGCATTCTCATTGACCACAAGCTGAATTTCCGGGGACACATTCTAAATATATCTAAAAAAGTTTCAAAAACTTTTGGCATTCTTTCTAAGATCAGATATTATGTACCCCGCCCTGCCCTGGTGACTCTCTATTACTCCCTCATCTATCCATATCTCAACTATGGTATTTGTGCTTAGGGGTTCTACTACCCAAAATCATTTACGTCCTCTAATCACTCAACACAAAGCTGCTATTAGGACAATATCCAACTCTGGCCCCAGACATCACTTGGTACCCCTACTCAAATCTCTGAATATGTTAGATATTAAGTCACTGCACATTCTCTCATGTGTATTATACATATATAAAACGCTGAACTGTAATGCCAATCCTGACCTCAAAAGCTTCATAGAAGGTTGTAACAGAACCCATAAGCGCCACACCAGAAATAAATACAGTTTTGATATTCCTAGAGTACGACTTAATCAAACTAGAAATGCTTTACAAATCAAGGGACCCAGAATGTGGAATGACCTTCCCAACCATGTTAAAGACTGTACCTCTCTCAACCAGTTTAAGAGAATAACGAAGCTACCCAGCAAACACAGAACGTTTGTGAACGTTTTTAAATGGTGCCACAAAGGTAGTTTTGTAACTTTTAAGATAAATACGTATATCTGACGTCCTTAAAACCATTAGATATAACTAAAAACATATATTCTTGAGACACAGGTTTCTAAGATTTATGTAAAATTTTTAAAATAATAGTGAATGCTATGGAATTGTAATGTTTTCATGCTTTATATTTAAGAATATATAATTTTCAGTCAACATTTTGTTTTTTTGTTTACTCTATGTAAACCTATCCAATTTACGTTCTTATAACATAAATATAACATTTATATGACGTCAATATAACGTTATTTACACGACATCATTACGTTATTATGATGTTATATTAACGTATAATTCCTGTATGAAAAGCAGAAAATAATTTTGAACTTTGTTTTAAACCTTGTAAAGTTACCATAAAACTTGGAATAAGATGGTAAGCATGCTTTACTTATGAAAATATAGAAACAAATCAACAAAAACATTTTAACATAAAAAACATATAGTACATAAACATAACATAAATTAAGTGCATGCATGGGAATTAATTGGAACTCTGTAATATTGCATACATGAACCTTGAGGTACAAACCCAGTGTATATACCCATGCAGTTCTTTCCTAAATCTAAATTTTTCCAATTTTTACACTTTGTTTCGAGTTCTGTTTTGTGTTGTTACTTTTAATATCCTATTAATGTCCCCTTTGTTATGTCCATTCATCCTATTGTGCACCTCTACCATATGTCACTCCTAATTCATCGCCTTTCTAGAGAATGTAATTTAAGCTTTGATAATCTTTCTTCGTATGACAGGTTTCTAATTAGCACTTTCGCCCACTAATGACGAAGTATGGAGTCAAAATTTTAGCTGCTAAATGTCCACTAATGGAGTTTATATGCACTCGCTTTTGGCTTATATGCTTTTGGAGTTTATTTACATTTAAACCTGTAGAAAATTCTATTGCGAACACATTGATACCAAATTGATAAACCTAGGACGAGAATTGAGGTGACAATTAAAGTTGAAAAGAGTATTCACTCTCTGTTTTAAAAGGCTCTCTATATGGAAGGCCAGGCACTGCATAGCTCTCTCTTCTGGGTAACGCGGCCTGCTTTCATCACGTCAGCGGGTGGAGCGCACTGCTGTTTTTGACATTTTATGCATACACTCCCGTTGGGAATTCTATTGCGAACACATTGATACCAAAATGAAAGACCTAGGATGACAAATGAGATGACCAAAGTGAAAAGAGTGCATACATTTTATCGCTCTTGTGCACTCCTGGGTAACTCGCTCTCGCTTTCTCTGTTTGTTGCGGATGGTAAGCCGGGTTTTTTGAGTTTATATGCCTTTAGTCCTGTACAGAATTCTTTTGCGAACACATTGATACAAATTGAAAAACCTAGGACGAGAATTGTGGTAACAAAGTTGAAAAGAATATACACTTTTCAGTATTATCGCACTCTCTAATGTAATAAGCTCTTTCTGGTACCAGCCGCCTACCTTCATCTTGTCGGCGGGTGGAGGCGATGCTGTTTTTTAAATTATATGCATATACTCCTGTTGGGAATTCTATTGCGAACACATTGATACCAAATTGAAAAACCTAGGACGAGAATTAAGGTGACAAGGTTGAAAAGACTATACACTTTTCAGTATTAGCGCCCACTACCTTGGAACATCCAAAACCACAGGAGATAGTGGAGGGCTAACTTGCCCAAAACGCAGAAGTGTTTTGGGGGATTAATTAACTTTATCCTACGCTGGACGCATTCTAGTGAATTTATATCCATTCTATAATACAGCGACCAAAAGTGAAGTGCATATATCTAAATGGAGCCATGCGAACAAGCTTAGATTCCACTTCAAATGCCTTGGAGTGAGCAAGAGTGAGTGAGAGTGAGTAGGAGTGAGTGAGAGTGAGTAAGAGAATGACAGTTAGTAAGAGTGAGAGTAAGAGTGAGTATGAGAGTGAGTAAGTGTGAGTAAGAATGAGAAAGAGTGAGAGTGAATAGAGTGACAGATACCTGGTTGATTCTGGTTGATACCTGGTTGATGGGGTTCTGGGAGTTCTTCTACTCCCCAAGCCCGGCCCGAGGCCAGGCTCGACTTGTGAGAGTTTGATCCACCAGGCTGTTGCTTGGAGCGGCCCGCAGAGCCACATACCCACCACAGCCCGGCTGATCCGGGACTTCTCTTAGGAAACAGTCCAGTTTTCTCTTGAAGATGTCCACGGTTGTTCCGGCAATATTTCTTATAGTCGCTGGGAGGACGTTGAACAACCGCGGACCTCTGATGTTTATACAGTGTTCTCTGATTGTGCCTATGGCACCTCTGCTCTTCACTGGTTCAATCTTGCATTTTCTTCCATATCGTTCACTCCAGTACGTTGTTATTTTACTGTGTAGATTTGGGACCTGGCCCTCCAGTATTTTCCACGTGTATATTATTTGGTATCTCTCTCGTCTCCTTTCTAGAGAGTACATTTGGAGAGCTTTGAGACGATCCCAATAATTTAGGTGTTTTATCTCGTCTATGCGTGCCGTATATGTTCTCTGTATTCCCTCTATTTCAGCAATCTCTCCTGCTCTGAAGGGGGAAGTGAGTACTGAGCAGTATTCGAGACGGGACAACACAAGTGACTTGAAGAGTACAACCATTGTGATGGGATCCCTGGATTTGAAAGTTCTCGTAATCCATCCGATCATTTTTCTGGCTGATGCGATATTTGCTTGGTTATGCTCCCTAAACGTTAGATCGTCGGACATCATTATTCCCAAATCCTTGACATGCTGTTTTTCTACTATGGGAAGATTTGATTGTGTTTTGTACCCTGTATTATGTTTCAGATCCTCATTTTTGCCGTACCTGAGTACCTGAAATTTATCACTGTTAAACATCATATTATTTTCTGCTGCCCAATCGAAAACTTTGTTGACATCTGTTTGTAGTTTTTCAATGTCTTCAGCAGAGGTAATTTTCATGCTGATTTTTGTGTCATCTGCGAAGGATGACACGAAGCTGTGACGTGTATTTTTGTCTATATCAGATATGAGAATAAGGAACAGTAGCGGTGCAAGGACTGTACCTTGAGGTACAGAGCTTTTAACATCGCTTGGACTCGATTTTATCTGATTGACTGTTACTCTTTGTGTTCTGTTCGACAGGAAATTGAGTATCCAGCGTCCTACTTTTCCAGTTATTCCCATTGACCTCATTTTGTGAGCTATCACCCCATGGTCACATTTGTCGAAAGCCTTTGCAAAGTCTGTGTATACAACATCTGCATTTTGCTTTTCTTCTAGGGCTTCTGTGATTTTGTCATAGTGGTTGAGTAACTGTGACAGACAGGATCTTCCCGCTCTAAATCCATGTTGTCCTGGATTGTGCAATTCATTGTTTTCCATAAAACTAGAAATTTGATTCCTAATCACTCTTTCAAACACTTTTATTATGTGTGATGTTAGTGCAACTGGCCTATAATTTTTTGCCAAGGCTTTACTCCCCCCCTTGTGCAACGGAGCTATATCTGCAGATTTAAGTGCTGCTGGTATCTCCCCTGTATCCAGGCTCTTTCTCCATATTACGCTGAGTGCTCTCGCTACTGGTACTTTACATTTCTTTATGAATATTGAATTCCATGAGTCAGGCCCAGGGCTGAGTGCATGGGCATATTGTCAATTTCTCTTTCAAAGTCTTCCGAGTTTGTGGTAATATCCGTTATATTATCTGCAGCTTGAATGTCATTCATAAAGAAGCTGTCTGGGTCATCAACTTTCATGTTGTTAATTGGTGTGCTAAACATAGCCTCATACTGGCTTCTTAGAATTTCACTAATCTCTTTGTTGTCCTCTGTGTACGTACCTTCATTTGTAATTAACGGTCCAATACTGGTCGAGGTTTTGGATTTTGATTTAGCGTATGTGAAAAAATATTTCGGATTTTTCCTTATCTCTTGTATAGCTCTCTGTTCCAATTCCATTTCCTCAGACTCATATGATCGCTTCAACGTTTGTTCGATTTCTTCGATCTCCCTGCTTAGGCTTATTTTCCTTGCTTGTGATAGTTGTGTCTGCCGAAGCATTTCCGTAATTTTTTTCCTTCTCCTGTACAGTCGTCTGCGTTCTCTTTCTAGAGTGTTCCTCTTTCTGCCCCTCCTCACCGGCACGTGCTTCAAGCAGACCTTGTAAGCTTCAGCTGTCAGTTGAGCTATTCCCTGTGTGGGAGTTTTGTCGCTTAAGACCGTCTCCCATTGAATGGTTGAAAGGTCTACATTTATTTTTTCCCAGTCAATCCTCTTATTGTTGAAATTGAATTGATTGAATATTCCTTCTCGCTTGTTGGGTCTCTTAGATCTACTACCGTTATTTATGCTAGTTCGCACTTCAATGAGCTTATGGTCTGAGTATGAAGTATCTGAGATTGTTATGTCTCTGATTAGTTCATCATTGTTTGTGAATAACAAGTCTAGTGTGTTTTCGTTCCTAGTTGGTTCTGTAATCTGTTGATTGAGCGAGAATTTGTCACAGAATCTCAAAAGTTCTCTGACCTGTGGCTGACAGTGTGAGAGAGTGAGTAAGAGTGTGACTGAGAGTGAGTGAGAGTAGGAGTGAGAATGAATAAGAGTGAGTAGGAAGAGTAAGGGTGAGTAAGAGTATGAGGGAGTGAGTATAAGAGTGAGTGAGAGTACGAGTGGGTAAGAGTGACTGAGAGTAAGAGTAAGAGTGACTGAAGGTTAACAGAGAGTGTGTAAGAGAGAGTGAGAGTGAGTAAGAGTGAGTGAGTGTGTAAGAGTAAGAGTGAGTGAGAGTAAGAGTGACTGACAGAGAATAAGTGATTGAGAGTGAGTGAGAGTAAGAGTGAATAAGAGTAAGAGTATGAGAGTGGGTAGGAGTGAGTAGGAATGAGTAAGAGTGAGTGAGAGTAAGAGTGAGTAAGAGTGAGAGTGTGGGAGTATGCCTCCCATGATCCTCCCACAGTTGACTTGAATGGCTCATTGCAGTGCACAGTGCACTGATCTTCGTGCACAAAGCCTATCTCTCTTAATCCTGGATAGTGATCTGGTATGTTGGGTGTCTCCAGAATGCCCATTTAACCAGGAATACTTTCATAATACGTAGGCCGCCGTATGTCTAGGCAGGAAGTAGATACAGGGAGCTAAGTATACTTGCTACCAAAGGGTCAGTGAGTACATGGCTGGTGCCCGCTGAGACAGAGGGGAAGGCGCCAGCAGCGTCTGACCTCTGGGGTCAACCTCAACCGGCGCATGGAGAATAACAGCTATGACGTGTTCATGACGTCACTCCTGCTACTGCTCATCGAACGAGCTAATATGATTGGTTCCCGCTCATTTGCTGCAATGCTATTGGTCAAATTGTAACTCTTTTGTGTGTGCCCACGAGACGCCCTGAGCTTCAGGCAAAACTCATTCTTGTGAGGGATCTCTTGCAAATAGGACGTGTCATTCAGCCTAGCGGCCACTAGACTGAATACCGTCTATTCCTCACCGTCAAGTTAACTCAGCGTCTTTGCGATATACCACACACTTGCCCAGAATCACGAGTGCGAATATATTGTTTAGAAGCCTAAAGTGACAAATCTCCAGAGCGAAACAGACTGGTATCAGGTAACCCCTGGTGACAAAGATCGTTGTGAGTGACTCAGAGTGAACTAAGGCAGTGCTGCCGCCTAAGTAATCTGTGTGTGACTTTACCACAGTGTACCTGTACCACAGTATACAGTGTAGTGCATGGTACTGCCGCCAGCCGCCGCCAGCCGCCGCCAGCCGACGCCAGCCGCCACCAGCCGCCGCCCTCACTCTGACGTGACGTCACCACCTTAGCACCGCCAGTGCCAGTGTGTGCGCGTGTGTCTGTCTGTTAAGCATACAGCACGCCCCTACTCACGAAATCATCTCAAGATACTGCGAGTACCCTCCGTGTCTACGAGCGAAACCAGCTATCAGGCCACCTACGAGTGCTTGTATAAACGAGTCTGAGTGAGTGCGTAAGGAAAGGTACCTTATCTGTAAGTACAAGATCTTGTCATTGTTTTATTGTGTCTGTGTTGATCTGAGGGATCAACCACAGTTCTCACCTTCTTATACCTGTCGCAGGTTATAGGTGAATCGACGGTGAATGCGTGTTTATCTGTGTGGTATCACTGCATTTCATTCGTCTGTGAATGTGAGCTTCACATACACCACACATTTAGTATTGTGTGATTATTATTGTGCATGTTATTGCCTGTCCCATTGACAGTGCCTTTGTATTTATTGCATATCATCATTACCGAGTATCCGGTTGGAACTCTTGTGATCCCTTTGCATACCGGCAGTTAGGTTGCCGTGTTAATGATTGGCTGTCAACTGTGTTAAGTTAGGTGTTTCTCCACGAGTGGATACGAGTCGATTAGCCAGACGTCAAGAGTCTCGCTAATGCAACCATAGCTTTGCTGACGCCAATCGAAAGTAAATCAAGCACCCTGTGTATTAGTGGTTAAGTTAGTAAATAAACTACTGTTAAGCTTTGGGCGGTGTTTCCGTTGAACCACTTCTGAATACTGCCAATATTACTCAAGCCTTCAGCTCTAAGTGTCTTCAACACCGAGTTGCCTGTAAGTCACTAAACTATAAATTTGATGAGGACCCTAGGAGTCCCTTAAAGTGTTACATCATTGAGGAGATTCCAACGACCAATGTGGAGCAGGACCAGGTGAGGCTAGTCTGAGAAGAGACCCACAAGGACTCTAACTCGACCTTGCTCCCAGGCCCTGTACGGTTGCTCTCGTATTTTCTATTCTGCTAATTCCGACAGCTTCGTGAAGCGTCTGCCACATGTCCATTAGCGACGTACGCATTGCAGTCGTGACGGCAAAAAAAGAAAACACCCACAACAGGTCACAGGTCACGTGAGTCACAGGTCACGTGGGTCACAGGTCACGTGAGTCACAGGTCACGTGGGTCACAGGTCACGTGAGTCACAGGTCATGTGAGTCACAGGTCACGTGGGTCACAGGTCACGTGGGTCACAGGTCACGTGAGTCACAGGTCACATGAGTCACAGGTCACGTGAGTCACAGGTCAATGGTCACGTGGGTCACAGGTCACGTGAGTCACAGGTCACGTGGGTCACAGGTCACGTGGGTCACAGGTCACGTGAGTCACAGGTCACGTGGGTCATAGGTCACGTGGGTCACAGGTCACGTGGGTCACAGGTCACGTGAGTCACAGGTCACGTGAGTCACAGGTCACGTGGGTCACAGGTCACGTGGGTCACAGGTCACGTGAGTCACAGGTCACGTGGGTCACAGGTCACGTGGGTCACAGGTCACGTGGGTCACAGGTCACGTGAGTCACAGGTCACGTGGGTCACAGGTCACGTGGGTCACGTGTCACAGGTCACGTGAGTCACAGGTCACGTGAGTCACAGGTCATGTGGGTCATCTGGAACCGCATTAAGAACTGACGATTTTTCTTGAGATTCTTTATATAAAAAATATCTCTGTATCTTTTCCTGTTAGCTTGCCTCCGTTTCTCTCCTGTTGTCTCTTTTCCATCTATTTCTCTGTTAAAAATACAATTTCTTCGTGAGGAATGACCTATAGAAATGGACCTAATGAGGGAGGGTAATTGCCGGGAGTAGTTCACAATCCGGATATACTGACTGCTTATTGGTCCATATTGACTCGTGTATCAGAGGGGGGAGGGGGGGAGGAGGGAGGAGGGAGGAGGAAGAGGTAGAAGTAGGTAGGAGGAGGAAGAAGGAAGGAGGAGGAGGGGGTGAGAGGGAGGGAGGGAGGGAGGGCGTAACCTTGTCAATCAGCCAATCAGGAAGCGGAGTGGAGAGGCTTGTGTGGATTTTTGAGTAGTATCTGTGAGCGGGTGGATGAATGAATGAATGAATGGACGGGTGGGTGAATGGATGCGTGGCTGGATGAATGTGTGGCGAGTGGATTTACATGTAGGTGGGATTACGGAAAGTGTAATGGGTTGATGGATTTCCGAGTGGGTGAATGAGTAAGCACATAGATAAGTGGATTTATTACTGAGTCAATGGATAACTTGGTGAATGAATGGATGGGTGTGTTTGTGTGTGATGCAATAAAGTGAAACTATGCAGGAATCCTTAATACAATGTTGTATTCAATGCAATGATCGCATACAGTCCAGTTGCAAGGAGAGAGCAAG
>WNGS01039851.1:0-44131 GCA_020271785.1 Procambarus virginalis | reverse complement strand
TTCCAGCAAAGGTTCAAGAGAGTGATGAAGGTTCTCCTCCTGTTATGGTGACCACCCGTGCTCAAGCTGCACGACCACAGCCAGCTGACTCTACTGCTACCGCTGTCCCTCAGGACCCTTCGAAACTACCCCCTAACCTGACCGCTGTGGAGTTCCGTAAGTTACAGAGAGATGATCTTACCTTGACACCATTATTCTTTCAGGCTGAAACCCAATCCGACAGTGTTCCTGGGTTCTTTATGGAGAACGAATTACTCTATCGCAGGTATAGACCCAGTAAACTGAAGGACGAGGACGATTGGGCAGACGTTGAACAACTAGTGATTCCTACCAGCCTGCGGCCCACGATTCTACACCTGGCCCACGGCGCTTTGTCACACTACGGGTTCAACAAGACTTACCATGGAATTCGACAAGACTACTACTGGCCAGGTATGGTTAACGACGTCAAGAATCATGTCAAATTATGCCACGTGTGTCAGTTAGCCGGGAAACCGAACGTTTCCATTCCCAGAGCACCACTGATACCCATCCAGGTGCCTGAGGAACCGTTCCACAAACTTATTATTGACTGTGTTGGTCCTTTGCCTCGGACCAGTGCAGGCAATGCATATATCTTAACCATCCTGTGTCCTACCACCAGATTTCCGATAGCAGTTCCAGTGAAAAATATTACGGCTGCTACCGTGGTGAAGAATCTACTGAAAATCTTCACCCAGTATGGATTTCCGAGGGAGATACAGAGCGACTGTGGCACCAACTTCACCAGTGATCTCTTCAAACGGACTCTGGAGGAGTTCAACATCAAACAGGTACTGTCCAGCCCCTATCATCCTGCTTCACAGGGTTCTCTCGAGCGTAGTCATCAAACCATCAAGTCACTCTTAAAAAAGTTTTGTAATGAGACCTCAAAGGATTGGGATAGGCAAATTGATCTCATCATGTGTATTTTCAGAAGTCTTCCCAACGAGTCACTAGGAGTATCTCCTTATGAGATGCTCTACGGACGTAAGTGCCGTACACCTCTCAAGGCTTTCAAGGATTCTCTACGTGATGCCACCTTCAGTGAGCATCAGAATGTGCCCCAGTATCTTCAAAACCTCCGCCACATTCTTGAGAGGGTCCATTCCTTTGCCAGCAACAACCTACAGAAAGCCCAGGAGAGGATGAAGACTCGTTACGACCAGCACTGTAAAGTAAGGAAGTTTAAACCATGAGACTTAGTGCTTGCCTATTTCCCTATCACAGGTTCTCCTTTACAGAACAGGTTCTCAGGACCCTACCGTGTTAAGGAGTGCCGGAACAACTTCAACTACGTTCTCGAGACCCCCGATAGGCGGCGGAAGACCCAGCTGTACCACATCAATTTACTCAAGCCCTACCATGGGGTTCCTCCCACTGTGTTAACCAATTTCACCTCATTTACAGGTCCATATAGCCACAGTGAGACCTTCCCTGCTTCTCCTTCCGAAAGCACTGACACTGAGACAGCGCTTTCTAATTCGGAAATCCTTACTGACCTTCACAATCATTTTCAGGACGATAATAGTGCTTCACTCATCAAACTCATCAGAGAACATCAGGAGTTGTTTCGAGATGATCCCCAAGAGTGTACTGTGATTCGGCACGACATCCAACTGCTACCTGACACCCAGGCGATTCGCCAACCGTTCAACCGAATCAGCCCTAGCAAAACGGAAGTCATGCGGGCTGAGGTACAGTATCTCTTGGACCATGGACTGGCTACCCCCTGTGAGTCCCCCTGGGCCTCACCATGCATCCTGGTACCCAAACCTCACGGCAAAATCCGTCTGTGCACGGATTATAGGAAGTTGAACCAGGTCACAGTGAAGGACGCCTACCCAATACCCAGGATAGACGACATACTGGATGCCATTGGTAATGCCCGCTACCTGTCTCAGGTAGACTTACTCAAGGGCTACTACCAGGTGAGTTTAACGGAGCGAGCTAAGGTACTGTCCGCCTTTATAACCCCGTTCGGGCTTTTCAGGTACAATCGCCTTCCCTTTGGACTCTGCAATGCCCCGGCCACCTTTCAGAGAGCGGTCAACCGCGTCATCCAGGGCTTGGACAACACCTACGCCTATTTGGATGACATCGTGGTAGCATCCAACACCTGGAGCGAAAACCTGCTCCAGCTACAACGATTGTTCTACAAGCTCCTGAAAGCCTGCCTCACCATCAATCTGGGCAAGTCCACCTTCGCGAAAGGTAAAGTGCGGTACCTGGGTCATGTTATAGGGAGTGGCAGCCTGGCTCCGTTAAATATCCACATTCAAGCAATCCAACAGTATCCACAGCCTACTACCAGGAAGCAGCTCCTGCGCTTCCTTGGTCTTGCTTCCTATTACCGTAGGTTTGTGAAGAATTTTAGCACTGTTGCAACCCCATTAATTACCTTAACCAGTCCCAAGCAACGGTATAATTGGACCAGAGAGCAAACCGTTGCATTCGAACAACTCAAATTCCTCCTCTGTTCTAATCCTATTCTCGCCTCACCAGATATCAAGAAGCCTTTCATCCTCCATGTCGACGCCAGTGGTACCGGCATCGGAAGTGTCTTAATGCAGCAGCGAGGCGAGGAGGTTCTACCTGTCAGCTACTACAGTTGCAAGTTGAAGCCTCATCAGAAAAACTACAGTACTATAGAGAAGGAACTCCTCTCCATCGTCCTGAGCTTACAACACTTTGCACCATATCTGCACGGTGCTAGGTCCACTACCATCTATTCGGACCACAACCCTCTGAGATTCCTATATCAAGCCCAATTAAATAACTAATGTCTGCTGCGATGGGCTTCATATCTTCAAGGCTTCAATTTAAAGATCTGCTACATCAAGGGGCCTGATAACATCATCGCTGACGCCCTCTCCAGAGTGCATGAGGTAGAGGCAGCTCCACCTCCCACTCTACCTCCCGTGAACGTGACTCAACCGGAACAGCAGGCTTCGGGGGAGAGTTGTGACGATAATCTCTTATCAGAGATTTAGCCTGCTATTTCCTTACTTCATCACGTTCTCAACAATATGCAAGATACGTTTTATAGTGGCTTAACGTATATATCAAGACAGCCACACGCACCTGCAACTCCCTCCTTCCCCCCACTTCTGCACACCTGGTCGACCTGTCAACTGCTGCTCCCAGCAAACTAGCGACTTGCGGCCGTCCTGCGTTCTCATTGGCCGCCAACCAACACTCCACTCCCACTCCACGCCAATCACATTTCATCGCCAGTCATTGTTGGAGTCCCTTGCAGCTCTCTCAGCCAGAATATATCTCGTGCTCCTGCTGTGAACACCTAATTTGACCCACCTCGTGTGATCAAATAAGAGGTTTATAGCTAGCGCATATATTCCCAGCACCATTTATCTTTGTTAACGTAACCAGTTCCCCCCCTTTCAATTAGTTATATATAATTTTATGTGTTTTTCTTTTACATTATTTTAAATGCCAAGGAAGTGTCTTTATTTTATTTTGTTTTCTACATTAAGTAAAGTACTTTTTTACATTTTGTGTTTTCGTATATCTTACCTTACCACAGATTATTAGACAAGCAGTCACTCTTTTTTTTTCTTTTTTTTATAACTTAAATGTATGTGGCCCAGCATTGACATCTGCTATTTGGAAGACTGCCAACCACCATTTCCAACACGTTACCGTCACAATATGTACTCTAATACTGTAGTGAATGTCTACTAACCAATTAATGACTAGTTGTACCCGGGCATCATTTACTAACATTTAATACATTAGGTAGATAATATTGCTGTTGTTTTGCAATAATAAATTAACCCTAGAAAAGGGTTCATTTGTTTTTATTATCCCACATTACGTAATAATATTGTACTCTAATACTGTAATGAATGTCTACTAACCAATAATTTATATTGATGACTAGTTGTACCCGGCCATGTGTTGTTGTTGCTCAGGAAAACGCATGCGTTGCTTAGTGACAGCAACCCCACCCCTTTCTCCCCATCCTCCCCACCACTCCCCCTCGCCCGTCCCTTCATTTTCCCAGCCATTCCCCACTCCCGTCCCCTCATCCACCCCACCATCTCCCCACTCCCATTCCCTTGTCCTCCCCACCATTCCCTACTCCCTTGTTCAATGCATTCCCAAATGATCAGATGTTCCCATTAGAAAAATGGGAACATCAAATGATCTGATGTTCCTATCACTGAAAAATAAGACGAACTGTTAAAAAAACTAATGTAATAAAATAAAAAAATAAAAAAATGAGCTATACTCACAAAATGAATGGTATGGTAAACAACTCAGCCCAGTACCAATGCAATGTCACACAAAATAATTAAATCAAAATGAAAATAAATCGAAATCTATGAAAATTTAATTTATTAGTGCAATTGGAAACATTGAAATGGAATCATAACAAATTTGGTATAGTGTGTGTTGTTTTTACATGCACCAGATGGAGCTGGTTTTCAAAAAAAAGTGTTTTTACCTGCCACAGGTGTAGTATTATGTAGTAGGTACATAAAAACATGGGCGTATTCAAATGCAACGTTCTGTCCAAATTTCAAAACAATCGGTAAAGAGGTTTTGGAGATTTCCCCTCATTTCTCGGGAGCCGGTTGGCCGAGTGGACAGCACGCTGGACTTGTGATCCTGTGGTCCTGGGTTCGATCCCAGGCGCCGGCGAGAAACAATGGGCAGAGTTTCTTTCACCCTATGCCCCTGTTACCTAGCAGTAAAATAGGTACCTGGGTGTTAGTCAGCTGTCACGGGCTGCTTCCTGGGGGTGGAGGCCTGGTCGAGGACCGGGCCGTGGGGACACTAAAAAGCACCCAAATCATCTCAACATAATCTCAAGATAATGCCACATGGAAACACATTTTTTCCCAAAAAGCATGTTTTTACCTGTCACAGACGTGACAACTATATAGTAGGAATAAAAAAACACGCTCGTATGTGAATGGAACGTTGTGTGAAAATTTCAAAGCAATCGGTGAAGAACTTTCATAGATTAGCGATTTTGAACAAACGAACATTTACATTTTTATTTATATAGACTACATAAATAAACCATCAACTCCCCAGAATGTGTAAGGAAAACAATTTGTGAGAATTTTGAACCATAGTGTCCAATTTTAACATCAAACAATTTGTAATCGAAAATATAAATTAACGTAAAATATAAATTACTATATAAATTAATGTAAACTAAATAAATTTAAATCTCACAGGTCAATTCCCCACAAGACGTCTCGTAGCTCCCTTTTGCTGGTCACCTGACTATTGGTCCAATGTTGATTGGCACGAAAATATCTAGAGTCCATTTGCAAACTGTCATATTAGAAAATGTCAGAAAGTGACCACCTAAAAAATCGTCAAATTAAAATTTCTAATAAACTGTGCAACTTGCACATTTCCTGCTTGAACTAAAATTATCACTGGCCCATTGTACAAGTAGGTTGAACAATTTCTATTATATCCGGAAAATGCACGAACGAGAATGGATTGCAGTGTTAATCGTAACAATATCCATTGTGTGCTCGAAACCCTCAACCCCCACTCAATCCCATTGTCAATAACGCGCACTAACCACCACCACTACCTCAGTGACTTCCACTCCCAGGATATCTCTAGCAACCCATCCTCCAACCTTTTTCTTACCTTCTACACACGAACCTATCAAGTACCCCCCATAACCAGGCAGATACCCATAATGAGAATAGAATAACAATGACCAGCCAAAAAATTTGAGAAAAAGACTGTTGAAATTAACCTCATATAAGAGCAATAGTAATTACATTGTAACTGAAAAAATCACTATGGTAATATTCCACAGACAATACCAGGTATCAAGAAGATAAAGGTTTGAAAATATAAATTTTTAGAAAGATACCAATAATGAAGAACATTTTGTACAAATGACTTCAGTGAAAGGAAAAAATTGTTTTGGTAGAGATTTACATAACAGAGTAATATATAGATGTAACATAGATGACCCCAGGCAAGAATATAAGAAAACAAACAGAGCTTGGATAAATATCATACAAAGTGAGGCCGAATTATCGAATAGATTGATGGCAAAGCTTCTAGTATTGCGAGGTGTCAATAATAGACAAATTGACTAAAAATCGATGTATCAGAAAGAGCGTGAAGAAACATGGAGAAGAGACAAGAAATAACTTCTACCAAAACTGGTAGAAGTTGCTTAGAGAAATTTCCTAAGAGAACATATTAGAGAGGAAACATGGAGGTGAATGGGAGACCAATCAACATGAGTGGATCTAGACCTTACCAGGAGCAAATTGGTCATTGAGAACATTGAGTAAGTGACCATTGTGAACTGGTCTTTGAATGTGCAGTTCTTATGAAGGTTGTAGTAAAATGAAGAGAAGACGAAAGGGAAGACTAGTTTTTCATACAGGCGAGTATCAGGTTAGAAAATTCTTAGTAATAATACCCTGGGATATAGAACTAGGAGAAAAAATGGTATAAAACTTGATAATAATCCAATGTAAAGTAACTTAATTTATTCTGCCCATATTTGGATAAATGAGCTAAGAAACAAAAAAATTCTGAATTTAACAGACAATGTTTGGAGGCAAAAAGTTAAAGTAAAAGAGAATGCAATCATGGGGCACAGAACCGAGGGAGAACCATAACGTATATACAAGAGGCAGGAACGAATACACAACAAAGAAGCAATATGATAAGTATATAACATCCAAGGCTAAGATCATCCTAAATTACTGAATAGCCAATTGAGTTAAGATGTCGGTAAATAATAAGTGATCAGACGGCACAAAAGAGGAGTCCATACAAAGAGTAATAAGGAAGTTTGTGAATGCTATGAGCTCATGTACAGTGCCCCTATTTCACTGTTAAGAGACATGGACAAAAACCTCATATTAATGTAATGAGGGAGTAACCTTCAGCATCACTGGAACACATAGCCTGGACAAATATCAATCAATGTTCTAGGGGAGTGAAAGGCTAGTAAAAAATATTCTAGTTTACTGGCATTAATATAAATCCACATAACATTAAAACAATAAACAGCTACTAACTCACACACAATTACTTTATCCAGCTTGTCATCAGCTGGGCATGATCATACAAAAATGTCTGGAAACTGCATCAATCAACACTAGCTGGCACCAAGAACTTTGCCTGGCACAGTGGAACACTAGGGCCTATATGCTGCTAATACCAAAACAGTGTGGTGGTGGTGGCACAACCAGTAACACATGAGGTATGGAGAAACAATATCTCATAAAGCACCATGGCATTACTTAAGTTCCTCAGAATATCACCTCACAAAGACATATAAAAACCTCTACCACCTGATATACATGATGAACAACAGTAGAAAATATCCATGGTAATATATAGTGTTACATGATAATTAATCTAACAGTCACAATACACAGATAAGGTCCCAAACCTCGGACCGGAACGCCACAGATGCGCTCGCCTGGAATGGTCAAGGAGTAGTCGCCTTGAGCCAAGCTCGCCGGGAGGCGACACTGTATCCAACTCCATGGCCGAACTTCCTGATATTTGGAAAATGGCAAAGGTGGTACCTGCGTACAAGTTTGTCTTTATCCACTCTGTCAGTTCCCCTGAGAATTTTGTTGGTGGTGTTCATGTCTCCCCCTTACTCCTCTGTCTTCCAGGGACGTAAGGTTTCGCTCCCCTCGCTGTTGGGTATCTGGGGCTTGAACTCATATATTAAATTATTTCATTATTGTATTTAAATAAATCGAAGGACCACCTACTTTTGAGAAAAGAGGGAAAACTAATAATAGTGATCATTAGAATGACACTGGAGAACCAGTGTCTATGGATACTACTTAAATGAATAATCACTTGAAAGTAATGAATAGAATGTATTATTAATTAATTAAAGTCAAAGCTTCAAATATCAACATTGGGGGGGTATTTCTAGACGTTCAAATATATCTACGAACCAGTGTGGTTCATCACTAGTTCATTGTTGAGTTAATAACATAGTAAATCTAAACTACAATAGATTCAAAGATATGATAACTCAAATTATGAATATTAAAGATTATAAATTACTGAGCAACAGTCAGAGCAAAACACATTAATTACCAAATCATCATTTCTAGCAATAATTTATTCAATGTAAAGATCCTATATGAATTATATAGAAATCAGTAATGATATTAGATAAATTTGTACAAAAAATTGTCTTAGCTGTAAGACGATTTCTGTAACGCCATTTCGTCATTCGTCCTCGTGGTCACAGGATCCCAAAAAAGAAAGAACCCGAGGTGAATATCACGAATGATGAGAAACAACTTGTCGACTCCTCGTATACACGCTGAAATCAGAGAAATTTAAGTAGCATTTGACTAGGCTACGATTTATTTCAAGTATTCATTACAATTGAAATAAATGAAGGAATCAACTAACGTTGTAAGGCTGTACATCCTAACGACAGACTACCCATAAATATACAATCTCGAGTGATGCATCACACTAGAAACGTATACTTAACATGAGTGTATCAAATACTGAGATCTGCCGAAATCGCGTCAGCCAGTCCCAGGCGTCCACTGCTGTGTACGTGTAATTACGGGTCGTGGCTTCAATTGTTGACGCGTTATTAACTGGCCGGGCACTATAGAACACGTGGATAAGTAATTGTTAACTGTTAACCGGGTATCAACGTAATTCTTGTCGATATAAACTCCCCAGTCACTACCACATGTCTTGCCACCCTTCACGCCAGGGATGCCTCGTGTGCAATGGCGTCTCCGCCTTCCCTAAACCCGTCTCTCGCATTCACCACAGAAATTATTAATAATGAACAATTCTTTTCCGCGCAATTATGGATGTAATACGTTAATAGGAACTGGGTTGCAATTATAGTGATATAATAATTATCATATTCTCGATAAATGATCTCAAACGAGAAATGGAGAGGATATCTATTCCCTCCATAGCATTCGAACGTAACAGATAAAAACTATTACTAGATAATAAGTTCAGTTAATAACTCTCGGTTTTTGATTGTTGGGAGCTATATTATCCGTAGTTAATTATTACACAGAATACTGATAATTTTAGAGAACCACATTCAATTCTCTAACACATTGGTAATAAACGTGTCTAACTAGACATTATCTGATGCAATGTTGCTACTCGATTTCATGAGAATTCTAGCACTAATACACAGATGAAATGGTTTAATTTATGTTGACACTACCGTTAGTGAGATTAATAACTACTGTAGTTAGTATATAATGATGATGATGCATTATAATACAATAGTAGTTTATTAGTGTTGGAAATTTCCAACACTAGCCTTTTCTCGCAGCTCCTGCCTTTCAGTTCTGGGACTAATCTGGTGGTATACCTCTGAATTTTCTCTAACGTTGTCTTGTATTTAACAAGGTACAGATTCCAGGCTGGAACTGCATACACCAGAATTAGTCTGACACAAGTGGTATACAAGGTTCTGAATGATTCCTTTCAATTGGTTCTAAAGGCAGTTCTTATTTTGGCCAATCTAGTATATGTTGCTGATGATATCCTTTTGATGTGGGCCTCTGGGTGTGGGAAATTTTTACCCACTATATCTAATAATCATCAAAGAAATGTATTATTTCTATATCACATCTAAACCATATCTATATCATATCTAAATCATATCTAAATCAAATCAAAATCATATCCAAATCATTATAGATTCATTATACATCTTGACCCTAGATGACAATGCCCCTAGGATCACTTACACTATAGCGCCCTATAGATGCCTAAGTGACTGTGCATGATCTCTCAAGGATCTAGAAGCTTCTAGAAGGATTTGTTAATTAAAAAAACAATTGGAACATAATCAATATCCGGTAGAGATTATAAATCGAATCCTTAATAAGAATCAATGGTACTATCAAGTACTACTTATAATCTTTAAATCCTATATCTAATTTTATTATAATCACATCTTATCTCAGTCATAAATCTAGACTGTAAAAATAATCAATCAATATTCATAGAAGGCTACCGTGCTCTGGGAGCATGGGGGGGGGGGGCGATGGCTTGGAGAGAAGCGCTCACGACCCCCCGCGGCACTTCGTGTTTGTTGACAACACAGTGAACAACAGTGACGGATCCATAGCGAACATTATATAGCTCTGGACACCTTATCGAATTATCTTTATCACCAGTGAACACTCTCTTTAGAACTAGGTGAGTACCTGGACAATATATCTACAAGGAAAATCCTAGAACATTTATATAAAATAAGAGTGAATAGTGCAGCACACAGTGACACTGTCTCCACCTCCTTCATTCCTAATCTTCATCAACTATCATCCTTCTGCCACTGCAGGGACAATCACTTAGCAACACTACTAGATCATCATGCAGCAAAGCTGTGATATAAAATATCATGCCTAACTCAACAAGAGAGAGTTATTCAGTCTGGCATACTGTCAGACAGGCACTCGGCTGGCAGAGAAGTATATTGAAGGTTATTTTAGTATATTAATTGGCCAATTGTATGCTTGTATGACTTTAACATCCAATAAGTCTGTCTGTCAGTTATAAAGCGAGGCAACGCCTGATATTTCAGTAAGTTTATTAATATTGTAGTGCAGCAGTTGAATCTTTATCCAAGCACTAAACGTCATGAGTGTCCATTGTGTAAGAAGAATTCAATCACGATAAATAAACAAAACTTCATGAGTGTCCATTGTGTGGGAAAAGATTTGATCAAGCTGACTGTACCTCATCATATAAATTGAGTATAAATACATCTGCATATATACTTGAATATATATAAATTAAGTTAACAGTTGCTTGCTTAGTTATTTTTAAGTTTTCATATAAGTTCATTTAATTGAATATAATTTCTAGTACTTAGTTAACAGTACTTAGACCATATTTAAGGTCATTTATCATACTTATACAATTTAAATTGTTGTTTATAGTATAAGAATATTGGCTGTTGATAGTTATGGTGCTAGGCTAGACTATGTACATGTTTAAATCTCTGATTCAAACAGAGCCAGTGTTCAGTCATGTAACTGAATTTATTAAATCTTATCCTTGTATAAAACACAAGATGATGTGAGATACCTGTTGGCAGGTGGACTGTGGATCTTCAATCAACCTATCAACTAATTCATTCACCCCCACCTGCCCCTTACAGCCCACAATCTGTCATTAGGAAAAGAGGAGCTAGGATTTACAACCCTAGCTAGAGATTTTAGTTGAATTAATTTGCAAACAGTAATTTTTAATTTAGTTCAGTACAAGTCCCTGGTAGTCTCCTCTCATATCAATCCCAGCAGGTTTTCCCACACTGGGGACAAGTTCGGTGTGATATGACCCCCAGATCTTTTTCTGTATTTGACTCTAGCAGGATTTCACCTCCAAGTTGGTACCTTGTGATCGGTCTCCTGCTCCATTCACCTAATTTCTTTACTTTACACTTTTCTGAGTTCAACTTTAGTAGCCATAGCCATGTAGTGACCCGGAGAAGTTGTGCTTCTCTGTGTTGTAGAGCACAACTTCTCCCAGAGAAGTTGTGCTCTATTTCTACAGAAATTTTCTGTAGAAATTAGATGAGGTGCCACACTGCAATAGCTTTGTCAATCAGTTTGTATTGATGTGTTAAAGGTGGTGTTCCTTATGAATAGCTTTGAAAATATGCTTATGTTCATATGTATGTTCATAAATGTACACACACGACATGTATTTATTCACACTAATATACACACATAAGCCTAAATCTTATAATAGAACATAGCACATATTTTACTTGTAAATATAAATATGGTAATCACTTATTTGATATTCCATTCAGTCAGAAACTTAAAGGTGATGTATCCCACATGGGCTTTAACGTTTTTACTGACGCCTTAGAAGGAAAGTGGAAGGTCTAAAGATATTTTTTAAATAAATATGTAAGATGGTTACTGGAGGCCTGTGGTGTGGGGAAAACCTGACTCCAATAACTCATAATTAAATAAATATATATATACTTCGATAGCTATGAAGGACCACCACTTTTTGAGAAAAAGAGGAAAACAAAAGAGACAATGGAAAAAACTGATCCCTAGAACTAGTGTCCTATGGATCTTAGTAAGACTGTAATTCTTGTATAAATGGAGTCAAATTAACTTACACAAAATTGGGGGGTTACATGCTAAAAGATTAACACATCCCTAGCATTATTCTGGTGCTGGTTCTTCACCAGAGTAAATCTAATATGAAAGTAAATAAGGTTGAATATATATTATAAATTGGAGGTAAATGCGCCTCAATATACTACTGAAATGTTGAAAGGAATAAGTAAATCAATGGATTAGTGTAATTGATCTCTTTAGAGGATCACTACTGTAACTATGGACTTATTGCTACAGATAAAAAAGGAACAGCTTAGCAGTAAATCTAGTGAGAAATAATCAGTTGCTACGCTCCACCGACGACGTGTTGCATAGGGCAAATTGTTGCACAGAACGGTGGGGAAGCCTAGCACCTCGGTTGAAGTCGCCTTGGTACTGAAAGGCAATTACATTGTAGAAATCTTCTACATAATAGGTATTTACAATTACATCCTAAATCATGAGGATAACTGTAGTAAATGATCAGCTAATGTCTGAGCAATTTATATTCAAACACTGTAAATTCTTTCAGGAGAAAAGTAAACTAATAATCATCTAATTAGATGGTAAATTTACTATAGACACATACTAGATTTTGTTATTTTGCATTCGGCCTAACGACTGCTAGCCTAAATGTTAATTGTGGCCACATAATAACAAAAAGGTAAACCTAGCTGCCGAGCCGCGTGTCGTTGATGTGGAAACTTGAGCAATTCTTCGTCCTCCAGCTGCTGCTTGAAAGCCGTTGACTTTGGAGCTGCTCATATACTAGTCTATGACACGGCTAATGTTATGCCAGATAACGTGGCACCGCTCAACTGATCGTGGGAGCGAAATAAGTAGGTCAAAACACAGCTCTGCTACACGCTGTCAATGGCGTCCGTGTCGTGCTCTCGTGTCAAGTGACGCGCTCCCGTCTTCCTCCTCCTCCTTATTGTGCATGCGCAGCTCTCGATATACATCTCGAGCGTAAATGAATATGTATTTATCGCAACTGACTAAGGAAGGAAGAGATAATAACGAGTATTAATATCACATTAAATTCTTCTGTGATAAAATAGAATTTCTCGTAACATAAATTGGTTTATTAAAGTTGTGCAGCCAATCGAGGACATTAAAGTAAAATCATTTGCTTCAAAGTAATTTCCTCTAGAATGTTTAATATTAACTAAATAAGGGAACTCCAGTAAGTAGTATACTACGAAATTAAACTTATTAGTAAGTAACTATTTCTAGTAAAGGAAATGATAAACTGGACTGTTGTTATAAATCCAACTAAATGTGGAGAAAATTCATGTTACTGCCTGTCGTTCCTCACGTCGTCACTCGGACTAGGAAGAATTTGGCAATGAATAAATCATGATAATGATTAAATCTACAAGTTAGTAATTTTAGTAACTACTTTGGTTAATACAAAAGTTGTATAAATACAACGATGTATAAAACTGTTGGTTATTTACAACATGTGGAAGCAAATATAAACCCCATGTATGAGCAAGGCTTTCACATCTTATACAGTACCCTAATACTTCACCTGAGGGGATGCGCAGCCGAAAGACGGTTATGCAAATGATTGCACGACAGTAGGTACGTCAGTGTGGAACATCCAGCGTGCACAGCTTTTCAGTCCACTGGTCTAGATACTTTAATTAGGGACTTAGGTCTGCCGTACTGGCTCTCTCCGGATAGTCTACGTAGACCAAATGTACTGCAAGGGCCAGTGTATACATTGTCCAACAATGAAATAGAGCGAGTTGAACATATACATCGCAAGTCATATGTCTTGGAGCTTCAACGTTGCAAGGAGACAGGGGGAACTTTTTTAACTGTGGTTAAGAAGTTGGGAGCCTTAATCGTCTTGAATTCCCAAACAACCATAGGCCTCATACATGCTGTATCCATGATGTCATAGACCTAGCTGGGATGGGTTACCGCTTCTCATTAGTTTAAGCACCATTGCTTGTGTCTCATTGGTCAACCCATAAATTGGACTGTTGTACTCATGGTGGAGCCCACTTAGAGCCTCACAAATTCATTTTACCTCTGGAGGTCGTCTACAATGGACGTGTATCAATCAAGTTAATTAGCCACTAACGTGATCAATCCGCATGATATTCTCTAAGAAAAAAGAAAACAGAGAAATGAAAATGAGAAACCCATGGTTTCATCAGAGATGTAGGCTAGCTAAGCAGCACAGTAAACGGTCATGGAGAAACTATAGGAATAACAGGACACTGGAGAGCAGAGAAAGATACCAGAATGCCAGGAAAGAATATGTCAGGATGAGAAGAGAGGCAGAAAGATAATACGAAAATGACATCGCAAGCAAGGCAAAGACTCAGCCTAAATTGTTGCATAGCCATATCAGGAGAAAAACAACAGTAAAGGAACAGGTTATGAAATTTAAGGATAGGCGCGGAAGGATTCACTACAAATGACAAGGAAGTGTGTGAGGAGTTGAATAAGAAATTCCAGGAGGTCTTCCCCTTAGAGCAAGGAGAAATTCCAGAGGTAAGAGAGGGAATAGCTAACCAGGAACCACTAGAAGACTTTGAGATTACCAGCGGGGAAGTAAGGAAGTGTTTACTAGAGTTGGATGTGACAAATGCTATAGGCCCAGATGGAATCTCCCCTTGGGTTCTAAAGGAAGGAGCAAGAGAACTGTGCCTACCACTCTCCATAGTGTATAACAAATCACTGGCAACAGGGGAACTGCCAGATATTTGGAAAGCAGCTAACGTAGTCCCGATATACAAGAAAGGGGATAGACAGGAGGCACTGAACTACAGGCCAGTGTCCCTAACCTGCATACCATGCAAGCTGATGGAGAAGATTGTGCGAAAAAATCTAGTGGAGCATCTGGAGCGAAGGAACTTTGTAACACAGCATCAACATGGGTTCAGGGATGGCAGGTCCTGCCTCACAGGGTTACTTGAATTCTACGACCAGGCAACAAAACTAAGGCAAGAAAGAGAAGGGTGGGCAGACTGCATATTTTTGGATTGTCAGAAAGCCTTTGATACAGTGCCATACAAGAGGCTAGTGCGAAAGTTGGAGATGCAGGCTGGAGTGAAAGGGAAAGTACTCCGATGGATAGAGGAGTACCTAAGCAACAGGAGACAACGAGTCTGTGTGAGGGGTGAGGTCTCAGATTGGCGAAACGTAGCAAGTGGAGTCCCGCAGGGGTCAGTCCTTGGACCTATACTGTTTCTGGTATATGTAAATGATCTCCCAGAGGGTATAGATTCGTTCCTCTCAATGTTTGCCGACGATGCAAAAATTATGAGGAGGATTGAAACAGAGGATGATAGTAGGAGGCTACAAGATGACCTAGATAGACTGAGTGAATGGTCCAACAAATGGCTGTTGAAGTTCAACCCGAGTAAATGCAAAGTAATGAAACTAGGCAGTGGAAACAGGAGGCCAGACACAGGATACAGAATAGGAGATGAAGTACTTAATGAAACAGACAGAGAGAAAGATCTAGGAGTTTATATCACACCAAACCTGTCTCCTGAAGCCCACATAAAGAGAATAACGTCTGCGGCATATGCGAGGCTGGCTAATATCAGAACGGCGTTCAGGAACCTGTGTAAGGAATCATTCAGAATCTTGTACATTACATTTGTAAGACCAATCGTGGAGTATGCGGCCCCAGCATGGAGCCCGTACCTTGTCAAGCACAAGACGAAGCTGGAAAAAGTCCAAATGTATGCTGCTAGACTAGTCCCAGAACTAAGAGGCATGAGTTATGAGGAAAGGCTGTGAGAAATGCACCTTACGACACTAGAAGACAGAAGAGTAAGAGGGGACATGATCAGAACCTACAAAATCCTCAGGGGAATCGACCGGGTAAACAAGGATGAACTATTCAACACTGGAGGGGCGCGAACAAGGGGACACAGGTGGAAGCTGAGTACCCAAAGGAGCCACAGAGACATTAGAAAGAACTTTTTCAGTGTCAGAGTAGTTAGTAAATGGAATGCATTAGGAAGTGATGTGGTGGAGGCTGACTCCATACACAGTTTCAAATGTAGATATGATAGAGCCCAGTAGGCTCAGGAATCTGTTCACCAGTTGATTGATGGTTGAGAGGCGGGACCAAAGAGCCAAAGCTCAACCCCCGCAAGCACAAATAGGTGAGTACAAATAGGTGAGTACACACATACACACACACACGGAAATTCACTTTCTATGAGGAAAGAGAGGGAAGGAAGAGGTGGTGGTGGTGTAGCTCTGCTGGTAAGAAAAGGCTGGGATTTTGAAGAGATGGTTTGTCAGGGCTGTGAAGGTTTCAGTGACTACATAGCAGGTACCATAACAACTGGAGGGCAAAAAATTATAGTCGTAGTCATATAATCCTCCACCAAATGACAGAAGACCCAGACAGGAATGATAGAAACAACATGGCCACCATTAACATAATAGAGAGAGCAGCTTCTGTTGCTAGCAGGAATGGATCTGTATTACTAATCATGAGAGACTTCAACCATGGGAAGATAGATTGGGAGAACAGAGTCCCGCATAGAGGACCAGAAACATGGAGAGCTAAGCAGCTGGACGTGGCGACAAGAAACTTTCTAAGCCAGCACATCAAGGAACCAACAAGAATGGGAGGAGAAGATGAACCAGCAATGCTTGATTTGATATTTACCATAAATAAGTGGGATATAAGGGAAGTTAAGATGGAAGCACCCTTGGGAATGAGTGATCACAGTGTATTGAACTGTGAGTACCTGGTAGAGCTAGGAATTATCTCCCCTCAAAATGAGCTAGGAAACAAAAGGCTGGCATACCGAAAGGGGAATTATGAAGAGTTGAAAAATTTCCTAAGGGAAATACCTTGGGACACAGAACTCAGAGATAAGTCTGTATAAGATATGATGGACTATGTCACCCAAAAGTGTCAGGAGGCAGTAAACAGGTTCATCCCGGCCCAAAGGGAAAAATCCGAGAAGCAACAGAAGAATCCATGGTATAATAGGGTATGTATGGAAGCAAAGAAACTGAACAAACGGGCGTGGAGGAACTTCCGGAATAACAGAACACCAGAAAGCAGAAAGATATACCAGAGAACCAGGAATGAGTATGTCAGGGTGAGAAGAGAAGCGGAGAAAAGTTATGAAAATGATATAGGAAACAAAGCCAAGACCGAACCAAAGCTACTCCACAGTCTCATCAGTAGGAAAACAACAGTCAAAGAACAGGTTTTGAAACATAGAACAGGCGAGGACAAATATACAGAGAATGACAAAGAGGTGTGTGAAGAACTCAACAAGAGGTTCCAGGAGGTCTTCACATTAGAACAAGGTGAGGTCACTGTGCTAGGAGAAAGGGAGGTAAACCAGGCGGTGTTGGAAGAGTTCGAAATTACGAGAGAGGAGGCCAAGAGACACATGCTGGATTTGGATGTTAGAAAGGCTGTTGGTCCAGACGGGATCTCGCCATGGGTACTGAAAGAGTGTGCAGAGGCACTTTACTTGCCACTCTCCATAGTGTATAGTAAGTCACTGGAGACAGGAGACCTACCAGAAATATGGAAGACGGCTAATGTGGTCCCAATATACAAAAAAAGGGCGACAGGCAAGAGGCACTGAACTACAGGTCAGTGTCCTTGACTTGTATACCATGCAAGGTGATGGAGAAGATCGTGAGAAGAACCTGGTAACACATCTGGAGAGAAGGGACTTCGTGACAAATCGCCAACATGGATTCAGGGAGGATGAATCTTGCCTGACTGGCTTAATAGAATTCTACGACCAGGTGACAAAGATTAAGCAAGAAAGAGAAGGCTGGGCGGACTGCATTTTCTTGGATTGTCGGAAAGCATTTGACACAGTGCCGCATAAGAGGCTGGTACGTAAGCTGGAAAGACAGGCAGGTGTAGCTGGTAAGGTGCTCCAGTGGATAAGGAGTACCTCAGCAATAGGAAGCAGAGAGTTACGGTGAGGGGTGAGACCTCTGATTGGCGTGAAGTCACCAGTGGAGTCCCACAGGGCTCTGTACTCGGTCCTATCTTGTTTCTGATATATGTAAATGAACACCCGGAGGGTATAGATTCATTTCTCTCAATGTTTGCGGACGATGCCAAAATTATGAGAAGATTAAGACAGAGGAGGACTGCTTGAGGCTTCAAGAAGACCTAGACAAGCTGAAGGAATGGTCAAACAAATGGTTGTTAGAGCTTAACCCAAGCAAAGGTAATATAATGAAGATAGGTGTAGGGAGCAGCAGGCCAGATACAAGGTACCATCTGGGAGATGAAATACTTCAAGAGTCAGAGAAAGAAAAAGACTTGGGGGTTGATATCACGCCAGACCTGTCTCTTGCAGCCCGTATCAAGAGGATAACATCAGCGGCATATGCCAGGCTGGCCAACATAAGAACGGCATTCAGAAACTTGTGTAAGGAATCATTCAGAACTTTGTATACCACATATGTTAGGCCAGTCCTGGAGTATGCAGCCCCAGCATGGAGTCCATATCTAGTCAAGGATAAGACTAAACTGGAAAAAGTTCAAAGGTTTGCCACCAGACTAGTTCTCGAGCTTAGAGGTATGAGCTACGGGGAGAGACTACGGGAATTAAACCTCACTTCGCTGGAAGACAGAAGAGTTAGTGGGGACATGATCACCACATTCAAGATTCTTAAGGGAATTGATAGGGTAGATAAAGACAGTCTATTTAACACAAGGGGCACACGCACTAGGGGACACAGGTGGAAGCTGAGTACCCAAATGAGCCACAGAGATATTAGAAAGAACTCTTTTAGTGTCAGAGTGGTTGATAAATGAAATGCATTAGGCAGTGATGTGGTGGAGGCTGACTCCATACACAGTTTCAAGTGTAGATATGATAGAGCCCAATAAGCTCAGGAATCTGTACACCTGTTTATTGACGGTTGAGAGGCGGAACCAAAGAGCTAAAGCTCAACCCCCGCAAGCACAACTAGGTGAATACAAATAGGTGAGTACACACACACACACACACACACACACACACACACACACACACACACACACACACACACTAATAAACCTTTTGCTTACTGTCCTCTAACAGGCTTTTCTCTCTCTTGTCAGTATTGTGAAGGAGAAGAGGAAGTGGCCACACTGAGGAAGGAGCTGCTGGAGCTGGAGGAGGACATGAGCTATGCTGTGCTGGACGACGACGGTGACCAACAAACACAGCACCACTCGGCTGAGCGTGACACTGACAAGGAGGTAGCCACACATGTAGCGACCTCCCCAGCAATATGCCTGCAGGACCTGGGGCTCATGGCCGCCTACATTGGTCTAAATGCTGGCCACGTACCTCCCCGGTACCGGCACCCGTTCACCCAGAGCAGCATCTACTCCTCCGTGGATAGTGTAGCCAGAGCCCAGGCTGCAGCATACGCCATGTGGGGCGTCCATGTTGGTGACATACGCCGTCGGCCTGGTCGCCTCAGTCAACTGTCTCAACACCGTCGACAAGGAACACCTTCCATGTGGCGCCGCACAGTGTCTGACTACTTCTGCCACCTGGCCACACTCTCACCTCTCCCAGACCATCACTTGGTGGGCTCCTGTCCACACCTGTCTCACCCCTCTGACTTGGCCCACAACCCCTTGGCTTATCCTCTCCGGTATGCTGTCTCTCTGCCAGCAGCACTTGACACCCTGCCCTCTCACTCAGAGGACCGGGCACTTGACACCCTGCCCTCTCATTCAGAGGACCGGGCACTTGACACCATGCCCTCTCACTCAGAGGACCGGGCACTTGACACCCTGCCCTCTCACTCAGAGGACCGGGCACTTGACACCCTGCCCTCTCATTCAGAGGACCGGGCACTTGACACCATGCCCTCTCACTCAGAGGACCGGGCACTTGACACCCTGCCCTCTCACTCAGAGGACCGGGCACTTGACACCATGCCCTCTCACTCAGAGGACCGGGCACTTGACACCATGCCCTCTCACTCAGAGGACCGGGCACTTGACACCATGCCCTCTCACTCAGAGTACTTGGCACTTGACACCATGCCCTCTCACTCAGAGGACCGGGCACTTGACACCCTGCCCTCTCACTCAGAGGACCGGGCACTTGACACCATGCCCTCTCACTCAGAGGACCGGGCACTTGACACCATGCCCTCTCACTCAGAGTACTTGGCACTTGACACCCTGCCCTCTCACTCAGAGGACCGGGCACTTGACACCATGCCCTCTCACTCAGAGTACTTGGCACTTGACACCCTACCCTCTCACTCAGAGGACCGGGCACTTGACACCATGCCCTTTCACTCACATTAGCTGGCACTTGTCACCATTTCTCACTCACAGTACCTGGCAATTGACACCATATCTTCTCACTCACAGTACCTGGCACTTGACACCATATCTTCTCACTCACCGTACCTGGCACTTGACACCATACCTTCTCACTTACAGTACTTGGCACTTGACACCATACTTTCTCTATCACAGTACCTGGCACTTGCCACAATACCCCATGACTCACCGTAGCCGGCACTTGACACAATACCCCATGACTCACAATAGCTGCCACTTGACACCACACCATCTCGATAACATTAGCTGGCATTTGACGCCATACCCTCTGAATCACAGTAGCTGGCACCTGACACCATGATATCTCACTCACCGTACCTGGCACTTGACACAATACCATCTCAAACACAGTAGCTGGCATTTGACAAATACTCACTCAATCACCTAAGTTGGCATTTGAGAAATACTCACTCAATCACCTAAGTTGGCACTTGACACTATGCCCTCATACTCACAGTAGCTGGCACTTGACACAATTCCTTCTGAATCACAGTAGATGGTTCTTGACACAATATCTTCTGAATCACAGTAGCTGGCACTTGACACAATACCTTGTGAATCACAGTAGCTGGCACTTGACACAATACCTTCTGAATCACAGTAGCTGGCACTTGACACAATACCTTCTGAATCACAGTAGCTGGCACTTGACACAATACCTTCTGAATCACAGTAGCTGGCACTTGACACAATACCTTCTGAATCACAGTGGATGGCTCTTGACACAATATCATCTGAATCACAGTAGCTGGCACTTGACACAATACCTTGTGAATCACAGTAGCTGGCACTTGACACAATACCTTCTGAATCACAGTATCTGGCATTTGACACAATAACTTCATAATCACAGTAGCTGGCACTTGACAAATACTCTTTCAATCATTTGTAGTTGGCACTTGACACAATACCCCAGACTCACAGTTGCTGGTACTTGACACCATACCATCTCACTCACAGTTGCTGGTACTTGACACCATACCATCTCACTCACAGTTGCTGGTACTTGACACCATACCATCTCACTCACAGTTACTGGTACTTGACACCATACCTTCTCACTCACAGTTGCTGGTACTTGACACCATACCATCTCACTCACAGTAGCTGGCATTTGGCATCATGCCATCTCACTCACAGTAGCTGGCACTTGACACCATACCCTCTCACTCTCACTCACTTGCCACAATACATTCTCAATGTCAATAATGGTTACGTGGCACCACACCTTCTCATACACAACACCAACCACTTGACAAGGAGGGAAAACAAGTGCGAACTGCTGTGGGTGAGAATATATTCTCACTCACGGAAGTTGGCACGTGTCACCATTTGTTCTCATACACAATAGTATGTACTTGACACCACATATTCTCACTCACAGCAGTTCCCAATTGACACCCTATCTTTTCACCTACAATAGCATGTACTTCAATCCATATATTCTAACATTACAATAGCAATCACCTGACACCTTTCTCTCTCTCTCTCTCTCTCTCTCTCTCTCTCTCTCTCTCTCTCTCTCTCTCTCTCTCTCTCTCTCTCTCTCTCTTCTCTTCTCTCTCTCTCTCTCTCTCTCTCTCTCTCTCTCTCTCTCTCTCTCTCTCTCTCTCTCTCTCTCTCTCTCTCTCGCTCTCTCTCTCTCACAAGAGAATATACTTGACACCATACCCTCTCTCTCCCTCTCTCTCTCACAAAAAATGCACTTGACACCATACCACCTCACTCACAATAACAGATACTTGACACTATACCTTCTAATACACGAAGGTATGCACCTATCACCACATATACTAATACAATAGCTGGCAAATGACACAATACCCTCTCACTTGTAATAGGACGCACTTGAAACCATATCCTCTCACTCACTATAGCTGGTAGTAGTGTGCTTGTGTATAACTATACCTGTACAAGTCTTAACACTAGTGTGCTTGTGTATAACTATACCTGTGCAAGTCTTAACACTAGTGTGCTTGTGTATAACTACACCTGTACCAGTCTTAACACTAGTGTGCTTGTGTATAACTTCACCTGTACGAGTCTTAACACTAGTGTGCTTGTGTATAACTATACCTGTACCAGTCTTAACACTAGTGTGCTTGTGTATAACTATACCTTTACCAGTCTTAACACTAGTGTGCTTGTGTTTAACTATATCTGTACCAGTCTTGACACTAGTGTGCTTGTGTATAACTACACCTGTACCAGTCTTAACACTAGTGTGCTTGTGTATAACTATACCTGTACCAGTCTTAACACTAGTGTGCTTGTGTATAACTATACCTTTACCAGTCTTAACACTAGTGTGCTTGTGTTTAACTATACCTGTGCAAGTCTTAACACTAGTGTGCTTGTGTATAACTATACCTGTGCAAGTCTTAACACTAGTGTACTTGTGTATAACTATACCTGTGCAAGTCTTAACACTAGTGTACTTGTGTATAACTATACCTGTACCAGTCTTAACACTGGTGTGCTTGTGAATAACTATTCCTGTTCCAAGTTCTAACTTCTGTGTGGTTATTCATTAGTATATATATACTTTATCTTAGCACTAGAGTGCTTGTAATTTGATTTGTAATAAGGTTTACTTTGAGTAATTTTTCAATGTAACTTGAGTAGCATGATTAACATTTGTATAACTTAAATAATATTTTATTATTTGTATTGTCTTGACATTAGTATGATTAGGTTGTTCTGTTGTGATTACTAAGATGCAACGTAACGAGTACTTGTGAGTAACTAATCTGTTTTAACATTACCGTGAATAAATTCCCATGATCTTGTAACATAATATGTACTGTTGTTAGTATTGTAATTATTAAAAGAAAGAGAAATGTATGGTCTGTTCTTATTTGAATAGTCATAACTCGTTGACGAGCAATGTAAATATTGTCGATCATCTCTAGTTGTTGGGCTGTGTGGTCATGGTTAGTTGGCCTCAGTCAGCCCTGATTGTTGGGCTGTGTGGTCATGGTTAGTTGGCCTCAGTCAGCCCTGATTATTGAGCTGTGTGGTCATGGTTAGTTGGCCTCAGTCAGCCCTGGTTGTTGATCTGTGTGGTCATGGTTAGTTGGCCTCAGTCAGCCCTGGTTGTTGAGCTGTGTGGTCATGGTTAGTTGGCCTCAGTCAGCCCTGGTTGTTGCTGTGTGGTCATGGTTAGTTGGCCTCAGTCAGCCCTGGTTGTTGAGCTGTGTGGTCATGGTTAGTTGGCCTCAGTCAGCCCTGGTTGTTGAGCTGTGTGGTCATGGTTAGTTGGCCTCAGTCAGCCCTGGTTGTTGCTGTGTGGTCATGGTTAGTTGGGCTCAGTCAGCCCTGGTTGTTGAGCTGTGTGGTCATGGTTAGTTGGCCTCAGCCAGCCCTGGTTGTTGTGCTGTGTGGTCATGGTTAGTTGGCATCAGTCAGCCCTGATTGTTGAGCTGTGTGGTCATGGTTAGTTGGCCTCAGTCAGCCCTGGTTGTTGAGGTGTGTGGTCATGGTTAGTTGGCCTCAGTCAGCCCTGATTATTGTGCTGTGTGGTCATGGATAGTTGGCCTCAGTCAGCCCTGGTTGATCAGTTGTGTGTTCATATATAGTTGGTATCAGCTATCCCTCAGTTAATGAGTTGTGTGGTCCATGGCCACTTGACATCAGTTAGCTTTGTAATCTGCTGGTGGTTATAGAGCTGAGGACGATATGTGTTTATCACTGATATTTAACAATGTGTTTAACATGTTATTCAATATACTTTTGTTTTTATTTTTCACAGGATCTGATTTCTATATATTATTTATATAAGTCAAAAAGATTAATAATATAAGCCAATATATTTTGTTCATGTATGTTTCCCGACCCAATTTAAAATTTTAATATTGAACATGTTTTAATTAAATTTTTATAATGACACATTTAATTCAAGAAATTCAAATATAATTCCTGTTGCATTTATGAAATTGCACATGCCTGTATTGCACATGCCTGCATTTTGAAATATGTTTTCTATTGTCAGAGTTAATATTTTTTGCACTGAATCTAAGTTACATCGCTGCGCTGAAATAAAATATTGCAAAAGTTTCCCTCAATCAGCTTAGATTTTTCACGTATTCCAGTATCTGATAACACCTTGTCCTTAGGTTAAAATTCTCGGGATTGAAACCTTGTGTTTAATAACAAGGATATATTGTTACTATACAAGATAATATTAATATATTGCTGTATACATTGATGTATACAGCAATATACATCATTGTGTAAGAAAAGTTGTCTTCAATGATTTTGGTTTGTGATTTGTAGTGGTAAGGTTAGCGGGCTAACATGTTAATGTGCCGTCGTCTCTGGTAAGGTTAGCGGGCTAACATGTTAATGTGCCGTCGTCTCTGGTACCTTCCTTACATAGTAAGAATATCTTGGTGGAACCTGACCCCTTGCTCCTCACTCTAGTCAACAACAGTTCTCAGGGAAATAATTCAAATGTGATCTGAGAAAATACAATTATTCTGACATCAATGCTCTCAGACTTGATACTCTTTATCAGTTCTTCAACATCCATGTTCCAGACTTAATACTCTTTATCAGTTCTTCAACATCCATGTTCCAGACTTAATACTCTTTATCAGTTCTTCAACATCCATGTTCCAGACTTAATACTCTTTATCAGTTCTTCAACATCCATGTTCCAGACTTAATACTCTTTATCAGTTCTTCAACAAAGTGCACGAATTCTGAAATTCTGCTATTCCAGGAAATTTATTCACTTCTGATTAGAAGGTTTGCCTTGCATTCCTCTCCGTCTCACTCATTACTCTTTCCTACTGCTCATCCTTTCTTAGAACCATCATAAATTCCTGCATACAATTTAGCATCACTTTAATATGAACATTTATGTTCTATGAAAACAAAAGATAGACTTTCTTTATTCATGATCTTGAATTTTTTTCATCAATTCATGTTTGATACAAAGAGGTGGCAGCAAAATTTGAGGAGGACTGACTAGAGGTTGAGCAGCCACATTATGTGAGCCAGGTTGAAGGGCTTCTGGAGATGGCCTCCACTACACTCATAGTGTTTGTCACCTGTTCCACTCTCCCACAAAGACAACCCGGGTATTTGGACTAGCCTCCCTGCATTCATATTATTACAGACATAAACAAAACTGAACAGGAAGGCTTTTATCTGAATAAAATTAGATTACGAGAAAACTTTAGCTGACCATAGGTAACGGAATACAGATTTGAATTCAACTCCTTGAAAATATACAGAATCTGTCTACAAAAGCTTGACAGTAATAGTGACACAGGCCTGTGCATTATCAATCATTTATATGTATTATTTAAAAGAGAATTAGCAACATAACATCCTGTTCTCAGTTTAGGTAAGAGATGTTGTGGATTCTCTCATAGGTTAGTTAGATTAATTGAACACAGTTATATTATACAATAAACCAGGATTAATCTGTAAGTATCATCATCAACCATCAAGTGATAAGTAGGTTCACCTCAGGTTTTTAATATGTTTAATATTAATTTCACCAAAGAAATATTTAGGCAAAACTGTCTGTCATGTGAAACTTTCCATCATTGTACTACATGGTGTTGCTGGATACAACGGAACTATTGTAGAATCTGGTTATATTTTGCTTGTTTGCTCATCACTTGACTGTTTGATTATATATATGATGTAAACTTATTTTTAAGTAGAATTATGAACATATGAATCTTGCCAGGTGGTCACACTGTTACCAGTGGTGGAGTTATGTGTAACTCTCCAGATGGTGACACTGTTACCAGTGGTGGAGTTATGTGTAACTCTCCCGATGGTCACACTGTTACCAGTGGTGGAGTTATGTGTAACTCTCCAGATGGTCACACTGTTACCAGTGGTGGAGTTATGTGTAACTCTCCAGATGGTGACACTGTTACCAGTGGTGGAGTTATGTGTAACTCTCCCGATGGTCACACTGTTACCAGTGGTGGAGTTATGTGTAACTCTCCAGATGGTCACACTGTTACCAGTGGTGGAGTTATGTGTAACTCTCCAGATGGTCACACTGTTACCAGTGGTGGAGTTATGTGTAACTCTCCAGATGGTCACACTGTTACCAGTGGTGGAGTTATGTGTAACTCTCCAGATGGTCACACTGTTACCAGTGGTGGAGTTATGTGTAACTCTCCAGATGGTCACACTGTTACCAGTGGTGGAGTTATGTGTAACTCTCCAGATGGTCACACTGTTACCAGTGGTGGAGTTATGTGTAACTCTCCAGATGGTCACACTGTTACCAGTGGTGGAGTTATGTGTAACTCTCCAGATGGTCACACTGTTACCAGTGGTGGAGTTATGTGTAACTCTCCAGATGGTCACACTGTTACCAGTGGTGGAGTTATGTGTAACTCTCCAGATGGTCACACTGTTACCAGTGGTGGAGTTATGTGTAACTCTCCAGATGGTCACACTGTTACCAGTGGTGGAGTTATGTGTAACTCTCCAGATGGTCACACTGTTACCAGTGGTGGAGTTATGTGTAACTCTCCAGATGGTCACACTGTTACCAGTGGTGGAGTTATGTGTAACTCTCCAGATGGTCACACTGTTACCAGTGGTGGAGTTATGTGTAACTCTCCAGATGGTCACACTGTTACCAGTGGTGGAGTTATGTGTAACTCTCCAGATGATGACACTGTTACCAGTGGTGGAGTTATGTGTAACTCTCCAGATGGTGACACTGTTACCAGTGGTGGAGTTATGTGTAACTCTCCAGATGGTCACACTGTTACCAGTGGTGGAGTTATGTGTAACTCTCCAGATGGTGACACTGTTACCAGTCTTGGAGTTATGTGTAACTCTCCAGATGGTCACACTGTTACCAGTGGTGGAGTTATGTGTAACTCTCCAGATGGTGACACTGTTACCAGTGGTGGAGTTATGTGTAACTCTCCGATGGTCACACTGTTACCAGTGGTGGAGTTATGTGTAACTCTCCAGATGGTCACACTGTTACCAGTGGTGGAGTTATGTGTAACTCTCCAGATGGTCACACTGTACCAGTGGTGGAGTTATGTGTAACTCTCCAGATGGTCACACTGTTACCAGTGGTGGAGTTATGTGTAACTCTCCAGATGGTCACACTGTTACCAGTGGTGGAGTTATGTGTAACTCTCCAGATGGTCACACTGTTACCAGTGGTGGAGTTATGTGTAACTCTCCAGATGGTCACACTGTTACCAGTGGTGGAGTTATGTGTAACTCTCCAGATGGTCACACTGTTACCAGTGGTGGAGTTATGTGTAACTCTCCAGATGGTCACACTGTTACCAGTGGTGGAGTTATGTGTAACTCTCCAGATGGTCACACTGTTATCAGTGGTGGAGTTATGTGTAACTCTCCAGATGGTCACACTGTTACCAGTGGTGGAGTTATGTGTAACTCTCCAGATGATGACACTGTTACCAGTGGTGGAGTTATGTGTAACTCTCCAGATGATGACACTGTTACCAGTCTTGGAGTTATGTGTAACTCTCCAGATGGTCACACTGTTACCAGTGGTGGAGTTATGTGTAACTCTCCCGATGGTGACACTGTTACCAGTCTTGGAGTTATGTGTAACTCTCCAGATGGTGACACTGTTACCAGTGGTGGAGTTATGTGTAACTCTCCAGATGGTCACACTGTTACCAGTGGTGGAGTTATGTGTAACTCTCCAGATGGTGACACTGTTACCAGTGGTGGAGTTATGTGTAACTCTCCAGATGATGACACTGTTACCAGTCTTGGAGTTATGTGTAACTCTCCCGATGGTGACACTGTTACCAGTGGTGGAGTTATGTGTAACTCTCCAGATGGTCACACTGTTACCAGTGGTGGAGTTATGTGTAACTCTCCAGATGGTCACACTGTTACCAGTGGTGGAGTTATGTGTAACTCTCCCGATGGTGACACTGTTACCAGTGGTGGAGTTATGTGTAACTCTCCAGTTGGTGACACTGTTACCAGTGGTGGAGTTATGTGTAACTCTCCAGATGGTCACACTGTTACCAGTGGTGGAGTTATGTGTAACTCTCCAGATGGTCACACTGTTACCAGTGGTGGAGTTATGTGTAACTCTCTTAGATGGTCACACTGTTACCTGTGATGGAGTTATGTGTAACTCTCCCGATGGTGACACTGTTACCAGTGGTGGAGTTATGTGTAACTCTCCAGATGGTGGCACTGTTACCAGTCGTGGAGTTATGTGTAACTCTCCAGATGGTCACACTGTTACCAGTGGTGGAGTTATGTGCAACTCTCCAGATGGTCACACTGTTACCAGTGGTGGAGTTATGTGTTACTCTCCAGATGATGACACTGTTACCAGTGGTGGAGTTATGTGTAACTCTCCAGATGGAAACACTGTTATCAGTCGTGGAGTTAAGTGTCCCACTACATATCATGTTGTTGTGTGAGATTTCCCTAAATTATCATATTTATTACTTTTGCATTTAAAAAAACTAAATTTGTTTACTCTTTTATAAGCTCAATAGGAAATAAAATAATATACAAACGTTCAATTCACCAAAGGAATTTGAAGACTTTTTTAACTACCTATGACAACTCTACGGAATGAAGGAAATTTGCTTAATTTGCCTCACACAACTCCATTCCCTATAAAAATAAAAAAAAACATACAAAATCCTGATTTTTTATGTTATATCTGATTTTGTGTTGCTACTTTGGCATGGATATTATCATACATATTTGTGAAATACTTGTCAAAATAATTAAATAATTTATCAATACAAAAGTTTTAATAATCCCCTTACTGAAACACGACAAATAACACTAACATAATCACTAATTGATATTATAAGTAGAAAGTTTAAAACTGCAGGATGAGAATATATATATGCAATATATATATATATATATATATATATATATATATATATATATATATATATATATATATATATATATATATATATATATATTTTTTTTTTTTTATATGGAAGGGAGTACCACCTCTGGCTGGAAGAAGGGGGACCCATAGCCTCGGAGGAAATCACACATAACGCATTGGAGGGAATGTAGGTCCCCTCCAATACAGTTTCTGTGTGCTTTTCTCCTACCACCCCCTTCCTTTTTTTTTTTCTTATGCTTTATTGTGTATTTAAAGGTTACAAAACATACAAGACAAATGCCTAAAGGTTATGGATCTCTTGAAGCTCCTCCGCTTCCGGACAGGAACCGAGGACGCAGCAAGCATTTCCCCTCTGGATCGCCACACTGAGGCGCTGAAACAAAAAACTGCAAGCCCTTGGGTCTCTGGTGACGTCAATGAGCTTGGAACCCAATTCCTTGAGAAATCCCAAGGCACTCTTGCCCCAGGGGCCATGCGTCTCAGACGCTATGGGAACAAAGAGGTATTGACCTGCCAGTCGCCTGTATTTGAGAGATTTTGCTGTTTCCCTGTGGTTGGCTGCCCCACCTGCTTGATCAGCTCCGAAGTGTACATAGGTGTCAGCCAGGGTGGATACACATGTGTAGTCCCACACCAACTGTCTACCCTCCTTCCATGAGTATATGGTGATGCCATCAGGGCGAAGTGCGGGGAAATCCGGGTTTTGGACCCCTAGGATGCGAGGTTCTCTCTCCGCTGGGCACTTAGCTGAGACGAGGCTTCTCTTGATGATGTCATTGACCTCGTTGTGTCTTGCATGCCAGCCCTTTGTGCTTCCGCAATGCAACCCATGCAGTCCGTATTGGTCTGCTTCCACCCTGTTGCAAATACACTTGTATTCAGTGTGAATTGGGGCACCAAGGCGGAGGGCCACTGCTACACGAAGGGATTCTGGATCTAGGCGCGTGCCCATTGTTGACATGGGTACTGCCAGGAGGAAGTCTCCTGCATGGGGGGCACGCACTGCTCTGAGGCGGGCTTTCTCCTTGTCTGATGTTGCAGCGCTGAGCATAGCATCAGCTACTTTTTCCACTTCCACTTTTTCCACTTTATATATATATATATATATATATATATATATATATATATATATATATATATATATATATATATATATATATATATATATATATATGCAATTGACGATCACAAAACACTGATCATTTTATGCGGAAAATCCACAGAGAAAAATGAAAGGAGGTGAACGTTTCGACTCGTTTAGAGCCTTTGTCAACACCAGACTGACGACCAGACTGTCAGTCTGGTGTTGACAAAGGCTCTAAATGAGTCGAAACGTTCACCTCCTTTCATTTTTCTCTGTGGATTTTCCGCATGTATATATATATATATATATATATATATATATATATATATATATATATATATATATATATATATATATCTTGTTTTATATATATATATATATATATATATATGTTTTCTCTTTCAGCGCCTCAGTGTCGCGATCCAGAGGGGGAATGCTCGCTGCATCCTCGGTTCCTGCCCAACGTCGGAGGAGTTCGAGGAAATCTACAGCCTCTAGGAAGCGAACTATTTTTGTGTCCTCTTAATGCTCATTTTTTGTATACAATCAGATATGTAACTGTATAACCTTGCTTAATAAAGTGTACACCATAAAAAAGGGGGGTGGTAGGAGAAGCGAACACCCTCATGTATTCAGAGTTAAATGGCAAGTTTTTCCCTGAATGCTCTGTGTTCCCTTCTCTGAGGCTGTGGGTCCCTATAATTGCACCAGAGGTGGTACCCCCCTATATATATATATATATATATATATATATATATATATATATATATATATATATATATATATATATATATATATATATATATATATGTGTGTGTGTGTGTGTGTGTGTGTCACTAGGGCAATAAATAATTTCCCCAGAGCTGACAACTTGATCCCCATCCCTCCTCAAGCCAAAAACCGTCGTGGCAGACCCAAGAGTTCCAATGATAATTTTAAACTAAGAACACAAGTGACCAAAAAATTGAAGAGGGCAACACAGTAGGAGCAATTAGGTTACTTACCAGCGAAGACACAATCGCCCCTGGAAATCTTGCTACCGCCAACTCACTGAAAGAGAAGCACCCTCCTAGAGTACCGTGGGAACCCACTGCTCAGGACACAAATGACCCAGACATGGGACCTCTATTCCTCCAAGCGTCAGAGGTATACAAAGCCATCATGTCATTTCCGGCAGGTTCAGCAGGGGGATACACTGGAGTAAGACCTCAGCACCACAAGGAGATGGTAAATCCAGTTCTCGGAGAAGTTGCCGAGACACTGCTGTCAGAGATCACGAAGTTTGTCAACGACTGCCTCTCTGGGTTGATCCCAGATACAATTAAACCCTTTTTCTTCGGAGCATCCCTCTGTGCCCTTAAGAAGAAGGATGGTGGAGTCAGACTCATTGCCGTGGGTAACACGCTTCGGCGCCTTGTTGCTAGGGCAGCTGTCAGAAGAATTAGCATAGACGCTGCAACGATGCTTCGACCCCATCAACTAGGGTTCGGTGTCCCCCTTGGCTGTGAAGCAGCAGCTCATGTAGCACGAGCCTATATCAAGCACCTCCCAGAAAATAAGGCATTAATTAAATTAGACTTTAAAAATGCCTTCAACCAGGTAAAAAGGGATGTGGTACTGGAAGCAGTTCGAACAAGCTTTCCTTCTCTACTCCCCTTCGTCTCAGCAGGGTACAGTAGGGAATCGACGCTGTTGTTTGGGGAACACGAAGTTGTTTCTGCAATAGGTGTCCAGCAGGGAGACCCACTTGCCCCTTTTTATTTTTTGCATGGCTGTTAAAGAGGTTACAAGCAGGTTGACCAGCGAACTCAACATCTGGTTCCTGGACGATGGCATCCTGCAGGGACACAGGAGGCCCTGCTAGAAGATCTACAGCTGGTGAAATCTAAGGGAGAGGAGTTAGGACTCACCCTAAACCCTTTAAAGTGTGAAATCATCTCATCTAGCCAACCAACCATAGATGCAGTGCGAACCATATTGCCAGGAGCCCAAGTGATCGCTCCCACCGACAGTGTGCTGCTAGGGGCACCTCTGGGCTCGAGCGCCATAGAGGTAGTCCTCGAAGAAAAGCTGAACGACCTGAGGAGGATGGAGGGAAGAATAGGGGCCTTGGACGCCCACGATGCTTTGTACCTTCTCACAAGGTGCCTGGCTTTGCCCAGACTGACCTATTTCCTAAGGTGTGCTCCCTCCTTCGACAGCCCAAAATTAACAGAATATGACTCGCTCCTAAGGTCATTAACCGGGAAAGTGTTAAACCTCTCCCTGCAAGATGACCAATGGGACCAAGCAACACTCCCAGTTAGACTCAGGGGAATAGGTATTCGCAAGGCGACACAGTTAGCATTGCCGGCAATCTTATCCTCGACCAGTGCTACAGGTGAATTAGTTAAGGAAATACTACCGGAATACCTAAGAGACTCCATTGGGATTCATGATCCCAAATTCGCGGAAGGAGCCGGTCAGTGGGACACACTTGTCAACTCTCACCCTCGACCAACTTCTCCAAATGACTGCAAACAGTCTAAATGGGACAGCCCCATAGTGGAAAACATCGCCACATTAATGCTGGAGGCAGCTTCCAGGAAGGACAGAGCGCGTCTTCTAGCTGTACAAGCGCCCCATGCCGGGGACTTCCTGTTGGCAGTCCCTAATTCCGTCTTGGGCACCCGCCTGGATCATCGGACCCTAAGTATTGGTGTTGCCCTGCGCCTTGCCGCCCCTATCTCCACCGAGCACCGGTGTATTTGCGGCCATGCACGGGCAGACCAATACGGCAGCCATGGGCTCATCTGTTGGAAGACACAGGGAAAGATTGCCAGACACGAAGCAGTCAATGACATCATCAAGAGAAGTTTGGCTACAGCTGGGTGTCCAGCATAAAGGGAACTCCAATTGTGCAGACCTGACAACAGCCAAAAACGCCCAGATGGAGTCACCCTGCAGCCATGGAGGGATGGTAAGCAGGTCGTGTGGGTCTACACGTGTGCATCTACATTGGCCGATACCTATCTACCTTATAGCACAGCAGAGGGAGGCGGAGCTGCCACCTTCAGGGAGACCCAGAAATCTATCAAGTACAGGGACCTAGAACGTTGTTACAGGTTCGTGCCGATAGGCTCTGAGACTCTGGGCGCCTGGGGTAAATGTGCACTTAAGTTCCTGAAGGAGGTGGGCGAGGAACTCATTGGGAAGACTAGAGACCCAAGAGCGGCCAGTTTCATGTTCCAGCGCCTGAGTGTTGCTGTTCAGAGGGGAAATGCGTGCTGTATCTTGGGTACGCACCCGACCCCTAAAGAGCTGGACGAGGTCTTCGAACACTGATTGGTATATTGTTATATAAGTGTGTGTTTTCTGTAAACTGTAGCATTGCAACAAAATCAAATAAAAATAAAAATAAATATTAAAAAAATAACAATAGGGGTGGTAGGAGAGGAAAAGATTAAAGTATTCAGTGAGAATCCACAAGGTCTTCTCTGAACACTATTTATTTTCTTCTTCGAGGATGTGGGTCCCTTCAATCAAACCAGTGGTGGTACCCCTATTATATATATATATATATATATATATATATATATATATATATATATATATATATATATATATATATATATATATATATATATATATATATATTGGTGTATACTGGCAGCAGGTTTTCTTTTACACATGTCTCATTGAATATGACCGCATATTCTGTATTTAGTATCTTCTGATCTAGGGCTTCTATCCCTCTAACTATTTTCTTAGCATCAGGGCTTAGCTGAAATAGGAGTTCTCCAAAACTCATTTTCGTAATTTCTGGGTGAAGAAAAGATGTGGATTACTATAGAATGTATTACACTTATTTAAACAATTTGCACGACGTAAATTGTTTAAATAAGTGTAATACATTCTATAGTAATCCACATCTTTTCTTCACCCAGAAATTACGAAAATGAGTTTTGGAGAACTCCTATTTCAGCTAAGCCCTGATGCTAAGAAAATAGTTAGAGGGATAGAAGCCCTAGATCAGAAGATAGTAAATACAGAATATGCGGTCATATTCAATGAGACATATATATATATATATATATATATATATATATATATATATATATATATATATATATATATATATATATATATATATATATATATATATATATATTTACTATGTGGAAGGGAGTACCACCTCTGGCTGGAAGAACGGGGACCCATAGCCTCGGAGGAAACCACGAATAAGGCATTAGAGGGAATGTTTAGGTCCCCTCCAATACAGTTTCTGTGTGCTTTTCTCCTACCACCCCCCTTCCTTTTTTTGTGTTTTATTATGTATTTGATGGTTACAAGATATACATAGGTTGATACAAAAATAAATACAAAAAGGTGCTTAAAGGTTATGGATCTCTTGAAAAACACGATAATGGGAAACATTGATGAATGTCACAGACAGGTTCGATCATTGTTACAAGTCAAACACTTCGAATTCCTCTGAAGTCGCCAATATACGTCATCCTTAAGAAAGACGAATATCTGGCGAAAATGAACCACATACTCTCTGACCAAACTAAATTCCAAAGGGTAACGAAGGACACTACAGCCGAATTGAAAACAAAGGTCAACAAGTTGATTGAAACTGTGAATGCCAAGAAATCTGGACTCCACCTGCCAAAGATTATTGGAGAATATAAACCTGGATATGCGTATGGAAACGTCAAGACGCATAAGCCTGGAAACCCACTTCGGCCAATTATCAGCCAGATACCCACACCAACGTACAGACTGGCGAAACGACTCAACGGCTTACTGACTCCTTATGTCCCGTGCAACTTCAGCCTGAAATCCCCGAAGGAATTTGTTGACTTACTACGGGGAACACGGGCCACAAGGATAAGAGCCTCGTTGGACGTAGAATCACTGTTCACCAACGTACCTGTGGATGAAACAATCGGGATGACATTGGACCGAGTGTATCGAGACCCGGCCTGTACTCCCCTTGACGTGCCAGAAAATATCCTGAGGAAACTACTCCAAGCTTGTACTAAGGAGGCACCCTTCTTGAGCCCGGATGGGCACATGTATAAGCAAGTAGATGGGGTCGCTATGGGTTCTCCCCTAGGCGTCCTGTTTGCAAACTTCTACATGGGTACTATCGAGGTAAAAGTCTTAGTCGACTTGAACTTGAAACCGGCCATATACTGCAGGTATGTTGACGACATTTTTACACAGGTACCTGATGTCAGACATCTGCAGGAGCTGAAAGAGGCGTTTGAGCAGAATTCTGTGTTACGTTTCACTTACGAGATGGAGAAGGATGGGAAGCTGCCCTTTCTAGATGTAACAGTCATGGAAAGGAGCGGAGGTTTCCACACTGCAGTCTACACTAAGGAAACAAACATAGGATTGTGCCTAAATGCCAACAGTGACTGCCCAGATAGGTACAAGAGGAGTGTTGTTAACGCTTATGTCGACCGTGCTCTCAGCCACAGCTCAGAATGGAAGCAAGTCGACGAAGAACTCTGTAGGGTAAGGCAGGTCCTAGTCAACAACGGCTTCTCCAATGGTTTCATTGAAGACATCATAAGAAGGAAAGTAAAACGCCATGCAACCTCTGAAGAGACAACTAATACAACACCTATACCCCCTATTAGACTATTTTACAGGAACTTCTTCTCCACAGCTCATAAAACGGAGGAAAGGGTCCTGAAAGATATTGTTAATAGAAATGTTATCCCTACAGACAAAAATCAGAAGATACAACTAACGATTTACTATAAAACCAAGAAAACTGCCAACCTACTCATGAGAAACTCTCCAGACACAAAGCAGAACGCTTTGAAAGAGACAAACGTCGTCTATGCCTTCAAATGTCCTCTTGGGGACTGTAAGCCCCAAAAAACTCAGTATATAGGCAAGACAACAACATCTCTTTCCAGGCGTTTAACAATGCATAAGCAACAGGGCTCCATTAAGGAACATATACTCTCTTCCCACAACCAAACCATCACCAGAGAAATCTTAACAAACAACACAGAAATCATTGATAGATACAGTGACAACAGGCGGCTTGACATCTGCGAGGCACTACACATCAAGAAGTCAACACCAGCAATCAACAGCCAATTAACGTACAACTATATTCTACCCACTTCAAGACTCCGCTCCAATATAGAAACATCAAGAAATATGGGCCAATAGGCCTTCTGCAGTTCTATTGGGACCCGACTTCTACTTCTACAAATCTATACCCCGTTTTCCATGTTCTGTGTTTCACCCCACTAATGTATTACATCACCTCACCCAAATGCAGGTATAAGAGCCAACGTTTGTTTCATAAAAGCATAAGTTGTGTAGATAAACTAAAAGTCTTTGAAAATGTAATAAGTTTTACGAAACGCGCTCAAGTGTCGCGTCAGACTAGAAATAAAGAATGAATTTTGGAGAATTGATTTTTAATTTACCGTCTTCAGTAAAAAGAAACATAAGGAAAATTGAGAAAATTCGTGTTTAGAATTATTAATCTTACTTTTTCGGTCATATTTAATAACATATATATATATATATATATATATATATATATATATATATATATATATATATATATATATGCAAACAAGCCTGAATGGTCCCCAGGACTAGATACAACTGAAAACTCACACCCCAGAAGTGACTCGAACCCATACTCCCAGGAGCAACGCAACTGGTATGTACAGGGATGCCTTAAACCACTTGACCATCACGACCGGACATAAGGAAGTGATAGCCTGAGCTATATGAACCACTTCCCCGCCGGCACCTGGATGGTTATCTTGGGCATAGCATTTTATCAAATCACCTCTTTTTTTGGGGCAACACGTGAGGAACACAAATGCAAACAAGCCTGAATGGTCCCCAGGACTAGATACAACTGAAAACTCACACCCCAGAAGTGACTCGAACCCATACTCCCAGGAGCAACGCAACTGGTATGTACAGGGATGCCTTAAACCACTTGACCATCACGACCGGACATAAGGAAGTGCTAGCCTGAGCTATATGAACCACTTCCCCGCCGGCACCTGGATGGTTATCTTGGGCATAGCATTTTATCAAATCACCTCTTTTTTTGGGGCAACACGTGAGGAACACAAATGCAAACAAGCCTGAATGGTCCCCAGGACTAGATACAACTGAAAACTCACACCCCAGAAGTGACTCGAACCCATACTCCCAGGAGCAACGCAACTGGTATGTACAGGATGCCTTAAACCACTTGACCATCACGACCGGACATAAGGAAGTGATAGCCTGAGCTATATGAACCACTTCCCCGCCGGTACCTGGATGGTTATCTTGGGCATAGCATTTTATCAAATCACCTCTTTTTTTGGGGCAACACGTGAGGAACACAAATGCAAACAAGCCTGAATGGTCCCCAGGACTAGATACAACTGAAAACTCACACCCCAGAAGTGACTCGAACCCATACTCCCAGGAGCAACGCAACTGGTCCTCACGTGTTGCCCCAAAAAAAGAGGTGATTTGATAAAATGCTATGCCCAAGATAACCATCCAGGTGCCGGCGGGGAAGTGGTTCATATAGCTATTAATTCTATTAATACTTAAACAATTCAAAAACGCCAAAACAATGTTGAATATAAATAAATGACACTGATGCAATGCTAAATTTGATGACTCTATGCTAATAATAATTATATATTTGAGCTATCAAAATAATCCAGAAACTTTTCTAATAGTTCTTTTGCAATGTTGATAATTCTGGAACAATACCAAAAATTTAAAATAAAAATAACAGTACGGAAATAATGATATTATTGAAACAATGATAATATTTTTTAAAATATGCTGGTTATACTGAGACAATGATAATTCTGAAGGAATGATACTATACTGATATCTTTTTAGTAATGTTGATAATGTTGAAACAATACTAATAATACTGAAACCATGCATCTATTTTTGAATTTTTTTTTTATATTTCTGAAATAAACAGAGCAAATAAAATTGAAATATTTCTGAAACAAAGCAAATAATATTGAAATAGTAGGCATCCTTCAGTCTCGGGAGACTATGGAGTTGCGCCTTGGTTGTCAATCCTGGTGCAGCGTCTGGTGTGACTGATGAGGCCAATCCGAGAGTGGCAGTCCATCCCACACCGAGCACAAACAAAGTTCGATTCTGGTCTGTCTTCCTGGCTATTGGCTTTCCTTCTCTGTCTCTTTGCCTCCGATTCCTTGACAAGTGACTCCTCGAACTTGGAGAGACCTCTTTGAACAGACTGCCTTCAGGCTGAACGGTCTGCAGCCAGTGTCTCCCATATAGCAAGATCGACGTCCATGGCTTTCAGGTCCCTCTTGCATACGTCTTTGTACCGTAGCTGGGGCTTGCCTGTTGGACGCTTTCCCTGCATCAACTCTCCGTACAGGAGATCCTTGGGGATCCTGCCGTCGCCCATTCGCACAACGTGCCCGAGCCAGCGCATTCGTCTCTGTTTCAGCATTGTGTACATGCTGGTGATTCTTGCTCTCCCCAAGACGTTGTTGTTTGTCACCTTGTCCTGCCAGGTGATGTCCAAGATGTGTCGAAGGCAGCGCATGTGGAAGGCATTCAGCTGTCTTTCCTGACGGGCGCGGAGTGTCCAAGACTCACTGCCATAAAGGAGAGTGCTCAGGACACAGGCTCTGTAAACCTGAATCTTAGTATACTCAGTCAGCCTATTGTTGGCCCACACTCTCTTTGTCAGTCTCGGCATGGTAGTAGATGCCTTACCGATGCGTTTATTGAAATAATACTAATTTAGTCACCTTTATTGTCACTTTATTTAGTCACCTCAAAAATTTATTGAAATATTGAAATAATACTAATAATATCGCAGCAATGGTAATAATACTAAAAATGCTAATAATAATGAAATAATGCAAAATATTACTGAAAACTTGGAAAAATGCTGAAAACAATGCTAATAATTAAGAAATCATGCCAATAATTATGCAACAGTGCTAATAATAATGAAAAATGCTAATAATACTGAAACAATGCTTATAATACTGAAACAATGCTTTTAATACTAAAGCAATTATAATTATATTAAAACAATGCAAAATTCTGAGACAATTAGAGAATTAGTTGGAGCCATGAGGAGGATTCGAACCTGCTTACTTGGAACTCCTATGCACACACCTAAGCCACTTAACCAGAACATGCTCATAAGCAATGAAACCTGGAATTCAACTAAATCCTTTGGTGGTTCTGAGGCTTCAACTGAAGCCTAGACAGGATTGCACTTATTGACCGCACTGAAACAATGCTAATAATATTGAAGAAATTTTAATAATATTGAAGCAATGTTAATAATGCTGTTTTATTGTTAATAATTCTGAATGAGATGAAATGGATTTTCACACTTGACATGACTGTAACAGCCTGCAAACCTGAATAAGGGTGCCGGATGTGTTATACTGCCACCACTCAAGGCATGTGGCAAATAGTCGCTAGAACAACCGTCACGACTCTGATGTTTCGATGTTTGGTCACACAAGGTCACAAGGTGGTAATCTCTACCACCAGACTATTGTCATCTCTCGTCACTAGGTTGTAATCTTGGCCAAACGGTAGTCGTTATTGGGCATAATAAACTACAGGGGTTCCCACCAAATGTTATAATAGATAAGGTTCAGGGCTGTGAAGCAGCACTACCCAGCTATGCCAAAGGTGACTAAAGTAGACTAATGTATTCAGGCGTGTGGTAGTACTTAGGAAGGAGTTAAAGGAAATCGTTTGAAATACAAACATAGTTGTGCTGATGACCAGACCACACACTAGAAGTTGAAGGGACGACGACGTTTCGGTCCGTCCATGACCATTCTCAAGTCGCTTGTGACTTGACAAGCGACTTGAGAATGGTCCAGGACGGACCGAAACGTCGTCGTCCCTTCAACTTCTAGTGTGTGGTCTGGTCAACATACTTCAGCCACGTTATTGTGACTCTTCGCCTGCATAGGTGTGCTGAGTAAGCTTAACATAATTACATTTGGAGGGTTTCGTTAAGTTAAATGAGAGTATCACGCCAACAAAATAAGCAATGAGCCTAATTTCGGTAGGAATGACTCCATCAGAGTTAGTATGCTTTAATATCACCTGTCTCGACTACCCGCGAGGCACAGAATGAACTAACACAAACACTCATGATAACTCTTGTAATTTCTGGTTATCACACTGACAGTTTCATGGGGTGATGACTGGTGTACAGTTGTACACCAGTTATTATTTTTTCACCTTAACTTGAGATACAGGATCGGGGGCGGGGGTGGGTGTTCATGGTTACTCACATAGGTCAAAGCGACACTGAGGTTTACCACTTTGACCGATCCGGCATCACCCGTTGAGGGAAAATATGCCCCCTCGTACCGCCAGAGAAACGCCTGAAAGGCAGCCTGGTGGTGGAACTTAACCACAACACGGTTGCCCTGAAGCAACTGGAGGCCCACCAACTTGGACAACTACACATGCAGAGCTTCCATCAGAGCGATCCCAACCAACGTGTGGTTTACCGTCACCGTAAACCTGACCAAGATATTGACTAGACTTAGAATCAGTTCATTTAAAGATATAATCACTGGAGCACTAACTCTGGACAGAAGAGCCTCCAATAGCAACAGGTGGACCCATTGTGCGATAAACACAATCAATACATTCGCTGTAACAAACACAGTCACTGAGAAGGGTGTAGACGAAATACATGCAGACGTTGTTATGCAAGCCCCTTGGGAATCTCCGCCAGCAGACTTTAAGATTATGGTTATTGAAGGAAAAAGAACCAGACAAATCCTCATCTGCTACGTAACATTGCACAGATGCATATAGAAGCAAACTTGGCATCCGACAGCTTCACTTACTTCACAGATGGATCAGTAGACCAGCAGAGACAAGAAACCGAAGCTGCAGTTAAAGCAGGAAACTCTGTAAATAGTTGGAGGCTCTCAAATGGGTGTTCGACTTTACAAACAGAGATGCTAGCCATTCAAAAGGCTTTGGAACATGCTCTTGCTGAACACCGACAACATGTTATCATACATACAGATTCGAGAACCGCCACTGAAACCTTGCAACAAGAACACATGTGTGATAACATACATCTGATCACAAATGTTATATCATGATTGCAAACACTCAAACGACAAGGCCGATGGGTACTTATCAACTGGGTGCCAAGTCATGTGGGAATAATAGGAAATGACATTGCAGACGAAACTGTAAAACTTGCAACAAAGAGAAGAAATGTAGACATTTACATACAACAGAGTCTATCACAGATTAAGAAAGCAATTAGAAACAGAGCAATGCAAAAGATGTACAGTGACCACAACACAGCAGTTGCAACATCAGGATCTGCGGGTTGGTACAAAAATTCAACCAACTACGAACCACTTAGTTTGATGAAAGGGGTCAGTACAGCAACAGAAGTACACTTACATCACATCAGGCTTGTATACCCATGTGCATGGGAAATAGGCTTACAGGCTCCGGAAGATGAGAGGAAATGTTAACACTGTGGAGAAATGCCGGACAGATCTCTGGAACATTATCTAACACAGTGCACAGTTACAAACCCATTAAGATTTCAACTTAGATTCAACAGAGCAGAAGAAGTTGTTAAACACATATGGCAAAATCTTACTGAAGCGACCATACGAGTCATAAATACTCATACTCCGCCCAAGTAAAACAGAAACAAGCAACACTTAGTGGGCCAGCCAGAGGCTTAGGGCCTGTACAGGAATATCCCTGCCAAAAAAAAAAGTCACCGTAAATGCCGGACCAGCCGACGACGTCCGCTTCATAGAAAGCCGTACGTCCACATCACAACTCAGCTGGCGCACCGCGCCCACGCAGGGCACAACACCACAACAGCCGTCATCTCACAAAAAATCAATGTCATATCACCGGTGGTCACTTGATTACGTACAGAGAATAATCAAATACTTTGGTCTCCACTGATGCAGATATATAAAAACTTAGTACAACGAGCCATGCAGGCTCTGTTCACATGTTAATTACTGAAATAATTAAATGAATAATGAAACACTGAAAATTTCGGTCACTACAACCCTAAATGTGGGATGACTACAATCCAGACACTTATCACACTTGTCGTGACGTCACCACACGAGCTGTCATCATAACAAGGCAACACTGAAGGCAAGGCCTTACTGCTTCAACTCTACACCTGTGGCAGGTGCCAAAATAGTCCTGCTAAGCCCGGCGATCGACTCGTGGGAGGCAATCACTGGATAACAAGAAAGAAATTAAAATATAACACTTACGTAATTGGCCGGCCACACTCAAATACCAATAAATTATTTCACTCTTGGTTAACTGTCGAGGCGACAGTCATTGGAAAGTCACTGACGCAGCAACAATCGAGTGAATGGCGTTCTTCCCAAGGCGGCACTAAGTTCATCTCACATCGGCCGCAAGTGGCGTCCACCTTCAGGCTACTTTGGTGCACGAAACAGCACTCATAGACACTGATGCAGGCGAGTATGATTATATGGCACAATCAAAGGGTGACTGGGTGATCAAGGCGGCATGATGATTCACTTCCAGACATGTCACCAGCACTTACACGTACTCACATACTAAGTTCCTTTTACTATACTTATTTCGCACAAGTCTAGTCTATCTCTGCACATGAACATACATGATAATATATATATCATGAGTCTGTCACTGATACGACTTCCACTTTACATTGATTCCACTTTTATATAGAGATTGTAGTTCATGACGTCTGCTACACTTAAATCCCATGGTTCCAGTGCCTCTTTAGCAATCATTCCACTTCCAAAGTCTCTCACGTTTCCACTTTACGTCGATAAATAACGGGTGGTATTCTGTAGGAGAGCACTCGATGATTTAAAGCACGAGAAAGGATCTTGAGAACTTTAACTGGAATCAAGGGGGAAGGGTGTATTTTGTGGGATTTTGACCAAAATCGACACAACGATTCCACGTTCACACAGTCATGACTCTGCGAGTAGGGTGATGGCAGCAGCATAAAGTGGCTAGGTTGCCTTTAGTCTGTCTCCAAGCTACTGGTACCGGCCTAACGCCAAACTGACTACTGGTACCGGACTGTTACGGTATCGACACCGTCGCTGGAGTATAGAGTGGCGATTTCAGCGCCATCTACAGGTCTGCACTCCAACTCCCGGATAGTTGGTGCTATGCAGACAACGCCATCTGTTAGTTGTGGCGCTGTATAGGTGAAAGGCTCCGGTTTCCTGCCTCAGTTAGCAAGTGAGATCGATGAGGATGACTTCTGGTGGGTGGCGTATCGAGATCAACGCCATCTAGGTTGTTGCTACAATTTTCAATGTAAATTTCCCAGTGGAAGGGTGTTATCCTAGGACCACCTAGAATACTGCCTGTCTGGCTATTGACGTTTTATGTTCACAGAGGTGACATAAGGAGGCGATTGTGCTGAGGAGGGCAGTTCCCATTGGGCAGTCCAAGAACTCTGACTTTATCCTGAGAGGATTACGGGCCGCCGTCGGTTAGAGCAGTGTGTTAGCTGCGTGCAGTGTTGTATGGACCAACGTACCCGGGACTGGCCAGTAGAGTTACGAGACGACAGTGGTGCGTCTCTTGAGAGTGCTGCATGTGAGCGACTAGAGACTTCTACCAGGGTGCTAGCTACCCCTATATTGGACTATTTGAGA
>WNGS01039844.1:0-16951 GCA_020271785.1 Procambarus virginalis | reverse complement strand
TGCAAGTATTTACCTACTTAAAATTTTCTTAGATTAAGGACCTGCCCGAAACGCTGCGCGTACTAGTGGCTTTACAAGACTGTAATTACCATTTATGTATCCACACATTACCATGTACCTTCTTGTATATGCATAAATAAATAAATAAATAAATAAATAAATAAATAAATAAATAAGTCGTTGCCCAGGAGAAGTTGCACTCCAGGCATGGAAAAGGCTTTTCCCTGACGGCGACTTGGACTTCACCGGTCACGAAGGGACAATCCAGGTAAACTCGGGCAAGTGGATAAGGAGTTGTAGCAGTAAGGTCAGTGATGAACACAGTCTCTCCTGTGTAGGCGACGTTGGGCACAGCCGATTTCAAAACGATCGATTGTAGGGCCGCTGTGTCCCTTAGGATCTTAAGTCCGAAACGTCCCTCTGAATCTGAACCGTGGGTAGAGATAGTTCCTGGATATAGATGCTTGGTAAAGAGAGAGAGATCATTAGCATGAACACCAACATTCATTACAGGCTTACCGGACTTAGGGTGAGTAGTTTTAGACTTAGGGGGTTCGACGTTACCTTTAAATTGGGACTTACCACATTTGTCAATGGTGTGTCCATATAATCGACAATACCTGCAGTACAGTTGAGAGGTACCTTGATCTGGGCTCGCTTTCTCGTAACTGTACCAAGACTTCTTTCTGGTAGGATCTGGAGTCAGCCGGTGGATGAGGCTGTAAGTGTCAGCTGACTTCGCACACTTCACTAATTCCGTCTCTTCCTTGTCTGCTAAGTATAGGCGGACAGGAGGAGGTACACGTCTCAAAAATTCTTCAACCAGTATGAGGTTGACAAGTTCTGAAAAAGTAGAGACATGTGCTGCCTCCAGCCATTTCATGAAATATCTTTGTTTGGTGTTAGCAAATTCTAAGAAGGTGGTGGTACTTGCCTTGACGTAGTCACGAAACTTTCGTCGATAGCTTTCGGTGGAGAGAAGGTAGGCGTCCAACACAGCTTGTTTCAGGGTGGTGTAGTCGTTTTCCGAAGCCAAAGTGCTGAGTGTGACTGCCGCTCTACCTGTTAAATGTACTCTGAGAAGGGTAGCCCATTGGTCGTCAGGCCAATTAAGTTGAACAGCAAGGGTCTCAAAAGTGGTAAAGAACACATCTACCTCCGTTTCGAGGAACGGGGGCATTAACTTACTTGCATGGGAGATATTGAAACTGGGAGGAAGACTAGCTGCCGCTTGTTGGAGTTGAGCTTGGTGTGCAGCGTCCCTCGTGAGTTCTCGGTCACGACAGTTTAGAGCTGCTTCTGCCTGTCGTTGGTCGTGTTCGCGTTGTATCTCGAGTCGCTGTTTGTATAAGGCCAACTCACGTTCTTGCTGTCCTTTGAGGAGTAGGGCCTCCCTCTCACTTTCTTCCTTCCGGGATGGCAGCTTCTTCCTTTCTGAGGGCAGCTTCGCGCTCTCTGATTGCAGCTTCACGCTCTCTGCTTGCAGCTGCTTCTTGTTGTTGCTGTAGCTCGATCTTGGCAAGTTCCAATTTGAGCTTTATCGCTCTCAAGTCATCTTTATCTGAAATAATGTGCTGTTCATGGGTAGAAGAATCTATAATACCTTCATCAGCAAGGTGATCCAGTATCATATTATTAATGGCAAATTTGTTGGCTCCAACAGGAACTTCTAAGTGATACTCATGTGCAAGAGTTAACAAATCGACCCTCTTAGCGTGACGTAAGGTCCCTATTTCACTTTCTGGATCTGCTTTGAAAACTTGTAAGCGGAACATGGTGAAAATATAGCAAAACAAAGGAGACGAATATAGTGAGAATATGGTGAGTGTCAGAAACAGGAAACGTGGCAACTGATACCTATCCTGTGGGGAATTATTAATAATTAAAGTAAATTCAAGATGGTAAATGAATAAGGTCGCAGGAAATCTTGTACCTGGTACTCACTATGGGAGGATAAAGGCAAGAAAATCCTACTAATTAGTGAAAACTAATTTTAAAATACAAGTGAAACACTAAATGGCTTCAAAATAAATGAGGTAGTCCAAAAAATGTAGTCATACCTTGCCAAGTCACTATAGAACATAAGCAATGGTACCCACTGAAATTGAATATGGTATTTACAGAATTAGCGAACTTTTGTGCTCAAAAGAAAGAACGCCAATTCCCTACCTTAGGTAAATACCATCAGTCTGACCGACGAGTAGGGGTGCGAGTGTCAACTGGTGACGAGAACTATCGGCGAGGTCCCAATTCGCCAATAATAGTTCGTGCTAGAGGATCTAAAGCCCTCTTTTTCCTCCTAGAGTCGGATTGCAGGACTTGGGTGCTATTGACCCGGAGACAGACCACAGTACCAGGGTACCTATGTGATAATCTGTCAAAAAGTGAGAAATATTGGGGGACAAAGATGTTAAACACGGAGGATAACACGGAAGGGGGAGACGACCAATTAAGAGTATGACTGCGGCCTACAGTCACCACGTAATCCAAAGTTGTCTCACTCTCACCATATGCTATTCCCGTAATGTACAATATACACAGCACCATATAAAATAAAAAATGATTAATGTGAATAATGGAAGCAAGGGAAATAAGAGCCAAGTGCGCTTACCACAATTACCAATACCTGAGTGAAGCTCCGTGGACAGATCTCCATTTAATAGTGGCTCCGTGGACAGATCTCCATTTAATAGTGGCTCCGTGGACAGGCCCCCATTTATATGTGACGGTAACGAGTTGGAAATGGTGGTCGGCAGTCTTCCAACTAGCAGGTGTCAGTGCTGGGCCACATATAATATATAAAAAAAGAAAAGGAAAAAAAAGAGAAAAAAAAGAATGACTGCGTGATTTGGTAATCTGTGGTAAGGTTGGAAAGACTAAAAGCAATAATAAAAATATGGATTTTAATAACAATAAAAACACAAATTGAAATAAATGCAAAATCTTGGCTTACTGGCAAAAATAATAAACAATATAAACATGAAAATAGATTACGTTAATGGGGAGGAGAATTGATATACAAAAGTAAGTAAAATATGAATGCTGGAATATATGCACTAACTATGAACCTCTATTTGACCACACAGAGTGAGTCACTTAGGAGTTCACAGCTTGCGAGCACACAATATTCTGGCTGGCAGAAACGCAAGGGACTCCAACAATAACTGGTGAGGTCTTGTGATTGGCGGGGAGCCGGAGTGGAGTGTTGGTTGGCGGCCAATGAGGAAGCTGGATGGTCGCAAGTCGCTAGTTAGGCCGTTGAAGGGTTCGGCGCGTCGACCAGGTGCAGCAGTGGGGGGGAAGGAGGGAGTTGCTGGTACGTGTGGCTAATATGTACGTTTAGCCACTACAAAACGTATCTTGTATATTGATGAGGACAGGCGTGATTCGCAGAAATAGCAGGCTAAATCTCTGATAAGAGATTATCGTCACAATATATATATATATATATATATATATATATATATATATATATATATATATATATATATATATATATATATATATATATGTGTGTGTGTACACCATAAAAAAGGGGGGTGGTAGGAGAAGCGAACACCCTCATGTATTCAGAGTTAAATGGCAAGTTTTTCCTTGAATGCTCTGTGTTCCCTTCTCTGAGGCTGTGGGTCCCTATAATTGCACCAGAGGTGGTACCCCCTATATATATATATATATATATATATATATATATATATATAGATATATATATATATTATATATATATATATATATATATATATATATATATATATATATATATAAAACTGAAAACTCACACCCCAGAAGTGACTCGAACCCATACTGCCAGGAGCAACGCAACTGGTATGTACAGGGACGCCTTAATCCGCTTGACCATCACGACCGGACAAAAGGAAGTGATAGCCGAGGCTATATGAACCACTTCCCCGCCGGCACTCAAATGGTAATCTTGGGCCTAGCATTTTATCAAATCACCTCATTTTTTGGGGCAACACATGAGGAACACAAATGCAAACAAGCCTGAATGGTCCCCAGGACTAGATACAACTGAAAACTCACACCCCAGAAGTGACTCGAACCCATACTGCCAGGAGCAATGCAACTGATATGTACAGGGACGCCAGACAAACACCCACCCAGAGCCCCCGACAGCAGCAGGGATCCCCAGGAAAACAATGCTGGCATAGAACCCTTGACTGTTCGAGAATCTGAGGTGTACAAAGCAGCCATGTCTTTCCCAACAGGTTCAGCAGGGGGCTTTACAGGTCTAAGACCCCAGCACATCAAACAAATGCTGAACCCGGTGCTTGGAGATGCTGCAAAGGACCTTCTAGTGGAACTTACCAGATTCTCCAACATGTGTTTGGCTGGCGGCATCCCTGAGGATATCAGGCCTGTCTTTTATGGAGCAGCACTCTGTGCTCTAAAGAAGAAGGATAGGGGTATCAGGCCCATTGCCGTTGGCAACACCCTCCGACGCCTCGTAGCTAAGGCTGCAGTGAGATCTATCTGTCAGGAGACATATTTTTCCTGCTCTCTCGTGCACTGAATGAAGTACGAAATTGCACAGTGCACCAGCGATGTGCACCATGATTCAACTTTCTGAATATAAACTTTTCCACAGTTGTGTTGGGTGTCTTTGGACAGCCCAGGACATATGCTAGCTAGTGATGTCATTCTGATCGCTGTATCAGGTCTGTGAAGGAAATTACAGGAGGGAGTTGCTTTCAGGGAAATTTTGTATTATTCAAGTGTAGAGAGGGAGGTATGGGGGGTTAACGGCTGTAGACCAACCTCCCTATCACGTGTCCACCTCGTGAGCGAGGGGGGGTAGCGTCGTGGAGCAGGTGCACCATTGGCCAGGGCTCCTGGGCCTCAGGAATGCTGAACCGTGATTGGTCAAGACGCTGAGGGGTACCACATGGTATGCTTGAGGCCGTATTGGCGGGAAAAAAATCATTCTTACCTTGTGCGTTGCTATAAGTAGACGTATTCTCCCGTGCTAGGCCAAGCATCGGGAAATACCGCCTGCAACGTTACTAAAGTCACGCCTATATTCTTGCCGTGTGCCGTCCGTAAGAATCCGGTAATCGGGAAGGTGCATGAACCGTACCAGTGTGAACTTTGTCGTCTAAGCGCGTGATAGTGAGACGCCATCTTAGAGCAACTGGACTAAGTGGGGCCGTTAATTATCGCGCTAGGATAGCGCCATCCGCCGTCTATCAGCTGGGTTGGAAGGTACTGCAGTGAGACGTGCTAGAGAAGGTTTCAGTGTTATGAGAGAAACCTGAAATACGAAACTCTGAGAAAACAAACGAACAGTGTAGGGCTCTGTCTCGTGTACCGTGTAACACCGTGTACCGTCGTAAACCTGGGGTACCGTGTCAAGTGGAAGGGCGTGGTACCGCATCCCCGCTGTGTATATCTGTTGTGCGCGCACCCTGGGCTGCCTGAGCCTGAGTGCCCGCGACACCTGGTCGCTGTGTGTGGAGCTAACCCCATGGTCGAGGACCCTGTGCTCCACCTGACCACGTGTAGGAAGGGTGGACGCCTACGTCATCATCCAGCATCAGCAGTGGGAGTGTGAGGGTGACGAATGTATGTGAGAGTGTGTTTAGCGGGCCCGCATGATTGATGTAAGTACACTGTTTCAGTTTGGGTAATAAAGCTCTGAAGCTGGGTTCGTCCCCAGTGTTCCGTCTGTTCTCTGTCCCTGTGACCACCTAGTGAGGTGAATGGGAATTGGAGACGTGTGAGTTACCCTGTTTGACGTCACCAAGTTGAGGTTGGGCCCAACTGTGATTTTGACGTGTGTGAGGACACAGACACATCCAGTGGTGGAGTACAGTGAGTTAATTACTTTTATGTTCTCTATGTGCCGTGTATGTAATTTGCTGTAATTTGATTCCCATTTTCAGCAGTGAAAGTGGTAACAGGGAGGTTTCCCTTGGTTATAAATAATTTTCATTATTATATTGGCCAGCGTTTGTTTTACTGTTGTGTTGTGGTAAAGTGTGAATTATTGGAGAATAATTTACTGGCAAATCATTTACAAGTTTTGCCGTGAGTGGCAAGGATGTACTGTGTTGTACTGTGATGTACTGTGTTGTACCGTGTGTAAACCGTAGACAAGTTTGTCTTTGGTGGAAGGCGTTGTGTACTGTGAAGGATTCCGTGAGAATTAAAGTCAGTTAACGTCACCGGGGGTCACGATTTACTTAACAAGGTCACTTGTTCGTTGAACATTGTTGAGATTAACGTAGAGACGTGTAAAGGCAACAGTCACAGTGAAGTTCACGGTGGAGGAATTGTCAAGTGAAGACTAACGTAGTGTTAACGATTTATCGAGCTGTCGTTAATTGATTGATTAACGTAAGGGGTTGATCGGTCTGTTATGATCGGAGTCAATTGCGCTGTAATTAAGCTGCTGTAATTCGTTGGACTGATCAGATCTGTCTGCGGACAGAGGGATTAAGCACTCGTAGCTAATTAAGGAGAATTAGTAACCGCCACTTAGTGAATTCACCAGGTGTTGATGTTGTTGTTTACACGGAGTGTGTTGTAACCTTGTGTGTGTACAGTAGTCTACCCTCGTTAAGGTAATCTTGTCGTAAGACCGGAAGTGAACTGTCAGTTGAGAGACAGTAGGCTTTATCAATACTCGTCTGAATTAATAGGCTGTTGTATTCAGTAATTAATTGGGAATTACTCACCGAATGCTTGACTTTCAAGTTAATGTAATTAATTGATTTATGAGTTATTGCTGCCATTTAAGTGTCATTGAGACACGTGTGTGTTAACGTAATTGTTTAAATTCATTAGAGTAACTTTTGTTGTTGATTGTCCTGAGAGACAAGTGTTAACGTAAGATTTTTATAAGGGGTTATCATTCTTGGATTAACCGCCTTGTTACTTGGTACCTCGTTGAGAGCAGCGAGCGCCAGTCAAGTTTAGTGATTAGAGAATTGTTCACCGAGAAGCCGTGACAATATTGATTGCAAGCTTGCGTCACCAGTGGGCACCACTTTGTTCAGTTTTTTTTTATTTTTATTTTTACATGCAAACATGCAAATTAAGTACAATAAAAAACAAATAGACACATATGACAAAACAAAGAGAAAAACAAAAAAAAGAAAAACCAGCAGCCAGAAGGGCAGACAGTACAGCTTAAATTACAAAACTCGAAAAAGGCATTTAAAATACAGTACAAAGGATAAACAAATGCAAAACAACAAAAAACACAGGCTCAAGTCAAACAGTACAGTATAAACCAAAAATCAAGATGGATAACACATAATCAAAAGAAAAACCATCGTTACACAACAAACAAAACAAAACACCGGCCTGAAGGACCGAAAACAAAACAAACGAATGAAAAAAACAGAAGTAATACACAAATGCAATAGTAACATACACCACACCCTAATCCACCCAAACCAAAACAAAAAGCTCATACAACACATAAGCAAATAATAAATAAACCAAAGGGCACGTTAACAACAATGCAAGTTAAGACATGAAGGCCAAGCACACACACACCCAAACACCCGCTTCGCCACAAACCGAAAGGTGAGGCATGGGCGCATACTACCAGAAGGGACACAAAACAGCCAGCAGGGCACACAGCACACACGAATAGAAGCACTCACATAGGCTCATATTTGCTCGGAAACACGTCCCGATGGAAGCGTATATGGTACGCCTCCCAAAGCAACCACTGCCAAGGGTCCTGAACGTCCACTGGGGACTCCATCATATCCGGGACATTGGCCACAAACACCCGCAAACTCGGCACCCAAACCGTATCGCACCGGAACCGTGTGACCGGTACATGGTCCCACACCTCATCGCCGAAAGGTATCTCCGCAATCCGCGCCCAGTGACCCAACGGCATCACAGACGTCGGCGGCCAGGTCGTAGGCCCAACGGTCAACCTTCGAGGAGGGAGCGTGCGAGAAGGCACCACCACAGGGGCCACAGCATCCACGGGCACACCACCGGACGACCGCGGGGGAACCGAACCGCACACGCCCTTCCTTAAGGTCACCACCAGGCCACGCCCGGACCCACCATCCCCACCCACTCCGGCAGCGGAGGTCACCACACCCCACCGCGGAGAAGCCCCGGCGGAGAAGCCCCCGGCGGAGAAGGAACAGCAGGCACACCCGAGACACAGACACCAATTTCAGCAGGCGCATGGACGTCCGCCACCACTAACCGCGAAGCTAGCACCGTACCCGGGACCACTGCATCCACACCCGAGTCCGCACAGTCACTAAAGTCCCCAACATCAGCCCAGGGAGATGACGAAGGCCTGGATCGTTTGGGCACCGGCCTGAGATCGTCAGAGCCGGAAGCCGACCCAGAAACATGGGCACTACGAGCCGGACGAACTGACGTCCGCCGCAAAACGGCAGCAGCCTCGACCATAGGGGGAACCGGACCACACACAACCGAGGACCCCACAGCCACTGCCGCACCCAGCACAGCCGGGATCCGAGGCGAGGATGCAGGGCCAGGCGCAGCAGCGGAAGACAGGTGATCAGGCGGTGAGGAGGGCGCAGCAGAAAGGCCCACTGGAGCAGCAGGGACAGGAGCAGGAGCAGGAGCAGGAGGATCCACCGATAGCATCGCAACATCCTGAGGAGGGCCGCCGACATCCGGGGGAACGTCAGGGGACGCCGGGGGAACCGCAACAACGAGCTGGTCGGGCTCCGCATCCCCGGAGTCCTCGTCCAGGGGAAGCGGAGGGAAATCTTCTTCCCGAAAGAGGTTGATAGGGGCAACCGGAGCCGCCTCGCACCCGGCAGCCTGATGCCCCATCAATCCACACCGGAAACAGGTCCGAGGCTGTCGGGCATAGTACACCCGGATGTAGCACCCCAGAAGCCGGACCGAAGATGGAATATCCGCCCTGAGGCGCATTCCCAAGGTGCGAATGTTCGTCCGTCGTCCGGCAAACCTCCCAGAGGATATCGTGTTGACCCTCACACTGACGACCGGCCCAAACCTCTGGAAGTAACGCCGAAGAAGATCCTCGGGAAACTCCAGGGGCGCCCCATGCACACTGACATAGGTCAGTGCACCACTCCGGTCTGATATGGAAACCGAGCCGGCATCACCCGGCATCGACAACGAGCGTCCCTCGTACCGACCGAGGAAGTCACGGTACACCTCCTCCGTCACAAGCTTGACGACAACGCGATGGGCAGTCACAATCTCAATACCGTCGACGTCCAGCACAGGGACATGAAGCAAGTCGCACAGAACCACGGCCACCTCCGGATAACCAGCACGCCCAGTGAACTCCAGGCCCACGGAGTTCACACGCTTAATAGATGGAAGTGGACCACCCATGGTAAGTCCGCCACGTCACCACCTGCCACGTCCGCACTCAGCCAGCCAGACAACAACACTGGGGGGGGGGGGCAGCGACGCCCCGCCACCTGGCGACCAAACAGCCAACTACCCCAGCAGTCACGGAGGGACACGTCCACACTCCACGGCTGCTCAGGGTCAACCACTTTGTTCAGTTAGTGTCATTGTTCAGTCAGCGACGACGGGATAAGGATACCGTGGGTCCATCAGGCTGTTGATTAGCTGTTCTTGAATGTGCCACTGGAGTGACAGTTAAGTAACGTCAATTCACTGTGTAGTAGTTTTAGTTTATTTTGTGAATAAATTGTTTGTTATAGAAAACGGTCGTTTACGTCAAACCTTCCAATATTACTGCCCCACATTTCATGTTCTGCAACGCTTTGCCTGCTTATGTTCATATCAAGTCTGTATCTAAAGCTCGAGTCCATTGCACAGCACCACACTTCTATAAATACGAAGTGAGAATCCGTCGGCTACCCTTTATTAGTTGTTAACTAGGAGGAGCCAGCGACCTAAGTGACAGGTGTTACCCGTGTGGTTTCGCCTGGCGGTTTGCTCCCGCGGTCCTATGATCTTAGGCTTTAAGATTAAATATCTGCCACTGGCAGCTCTTGCTGTTTAAGGTCTGCCTCTCTTGCGAGGTAGTTATGATTAACGTAACATCAATAGGACTTAATTTCTTTTCATAATTGTCAAAGAAAAAAAATCTCACACTTCTGGCACCAAACGTGGGGCTGTGTCACTTGGGTTCGAGCCCATGCACGGACTTTTGATCATTAAAGTAAATAGTCTCAAATTGCAGAACATTGTGGTACAGTATTGTTGGGGGTGTGTTGTCACAGTTGTCACAAGTAGGTACACACACAAACACACACTGTCAGTATGTTTGCGGATTACAAGGAACAGTACGTGTATCTGTATATTACTACCTATGGCAGGACACCAGATGATGCGGGTGTTATCACGGAGGAGGAATGCCGTCAGTACGTGAAGAGACACACGGGCTGGGTGAAGCGGGTACGCCAGGCAGGGGTAGGTCAGGAGTTGCCAGCACTCCATGAGACTAGGGACACGTCAGAGAGAGAAGCGTCACCTGAAAGGCATAACGCTAGTTTCGCTTCGGCGAACGAAACGTCGGGAAATGACTTAGAGGATGAGGAAAATCCCCTAGCCAACTTTCGTGTAGTGGACGTGGTAGGAGGTGAAAGAAGTAGTACGCCTCAGGATCTTAGTGGGAGGTCGCGCCCTCACCAAAGAATTCCTATAGAAACCTTCGCGGAAGGTAGTGTTGCATCAGCAGGTAGGTCGATGCAAGAATCGCCAGCCAGAATGGGGACTGTACAACCCCAGGCGGGATTCACCTTAGACATGCTGCAAGAACAAGCTAGGTTAATGGGTCTCCCAGCAACTGAGATGTCTAAGTTTGTGATGGAAATGTGGAATACCCATCAGGAGAGAGAGAACCGGTTGGAGATTGCAAAGGTGCAATCCACAGCTGGGAAGGGAAGCCAAACCCAACCCACCGAGCCCGGCCCAGAGGGGCCAGTTGTTAAGATAAAAATGCCTAATCTTATAGCTTTCGATGAGCAAGTGGATTCAATGGATGCATACATTGACCGCTTCGAACGCAGAGCAACGGAAGGGAAGTGGAGTCGGTCAACTTGGGCCCAAGCGCTAGCTTCATTGTTGAAGGGAAGGGCATTAAGTATATACCAGAGTTTGGGAACTCCCATGTGCAACGACTATGATGCACTGAAGCGAGCCTTAATGAAAGGCTATGGCATTTCGGCCGATGGAATGATGAGGACATTCCGCCAGATTAGAGTACGTCAAGGGGAGACGTACCGGGCCATGTTGCAGAGGCTAGAGTCGAGCCTCAAGCGCTATTTTGAGTTGAACAACGCCGTCGTTCCGGAAGACAATACGTTGTTTGAGCTGATGACTAGAGAACAGTTCCTGGAGGCAGTGGAACCTGTGCTCCGTGCTAAACTCAAGGAAAATGAGATAGTCTCTAATGAGGCTATGGCAGAATGTGCTGACAGGTGGGCTGAGGCACACAGACCTAGACAGGGAGGTTCATCTGAGAACCGACGTCATGACCAAGCCTCAGGGAGCGGGGCTAGGCCTAAAGAGAGTAAGTCTAGACTAAGCCATAAGCCACCTAAGGTCCGTGGACCCCTCTGTTTTACTTGCAACCTGCCAGGTCACAAGGCAGCTCAGTGTAAGAAGGACAAGCGTGCAGAAAAGGGGGGAACACATGCACAGATTGCTGGTCTGGGTGCCCACGAGGGAGGTGATCCTCTGGAGTACACCCTGGAGACAGCAAAAGGTTATGTTAATGGTAAGTGGACCAAGGTCTTTCGAGACAGAGGAGCTACCACTCATATGGTCCGAGAGAGCCTAGTCAAGCCTGGGAGCGAGACAGGCAGGACCATTCGTGTAAGATACCCTGATGGTACCCAGAGAGACATGATCGAGGTATCCCTGATTGTTGACACACCATATGTAAAAGGTAAAATACGAGCGGTGAAATGCAAGGACGCTGTATACAGGTTGTTGTTGGGAAACGCCCCTGGAGTGTCAAATCGTAAGAGTCGGTCCCGTGGAAGTGACTCACAGAAAACGGGACCCACACCAGCTGGAGGTGACGTCACGCGCCAGTCAGCTGGTAGCCGAGCCATGGCTGTCTCCCCAGCTAAGGAACAGAGGCAGCAGGCGCAAGGAAAACGGGGGAAGCCTGCTGCTTTCCGCCAACAGAAAACGGGATCTAGTTCAAAGGGACCCGCGCAGTCCGCTCCAGCTGGTAGCCAAGTCACGGTCGCCACTACCCAGCCCAAGGAACAGAGGTGGCAGGGTAAAGGAACTAAGAAATCTTCAAAGCGGAATCGGGAGGGGACAGGGCTAGTTCCCCACCCAGTACACACTGCATTTATTGCAGGGGTGTCAGTCATCAGTGATGACAGCGAGGTAGGTCAGCCACGATTGTTTAATCGCAAACAGAAGGAGACATACAAAGATGTAAAGATTAGCAAACGACTGACTCCAGAACAGAGTACACAGGCCAGACAGCTGACTAAGGAGTTCAGTTGCGTACTCTCAGATGTTACCAAGGTAGCTAATGTGGAAGGCTACCGAGTACCGCTAATGGAAAGACAGGCTGTACGCACCAAACCTTATCCTGTTCCCCATCACCTAGTTCCCCAGGTCAGAGCTGAACTGAAGGAGATGGAAAGAGAAGGTGTAATTGAAAAGTCTACTTCCCCCTATTCCAGCCCCATGATGATAGTGAAGAAACCTGAGGGGGGAGTAAGGATTTGTCTCGACTTCAGGAAATTGAACTCGGTCATAGAGTTTGATGCAGAACCCATGTTTAATCAAGATGAGATTTTCGCTAGGCTAGCGCCAAGCAAGTATTTCTCGAAGCTGGATTTGACGAAGGAATTCTGGCAGATCCCACTGCATCACGACAGCAAAAGATGCACAGCTTTTATGACTAGTGAGGGGCTGTATCATTTCACTGTCCTTCCCTTTGGGCTGGTGAATGCCCCCGCAGTGTTCAACAGGACTATGAGGAAGATCCTGAGGGGCATCGAAGGAGTGGAAGTATTTGTGGATGATTTACTTATCCACTCTACCACTTGGGAGGAGCATCTGCAGCTCCTGAGACAGGTATTCTCACGGCTGCAAGGAGTTGGCATGTTCGCCAAACCTACCAAGTGTGAGGTGGGATGCGCCGAGGTCAAGTACCTGGGGCATGTGATCGGTGGAGACTGTTCCAAGCCTCTACCTGATAAGGTACAGAAGATACAGGATGCTATACCACCCACCACCAAGACGCAGGTGAGGTCATTCCTTGGTCTGGTGGGATACTACAGGAAGTTCATTCCGGACTTCGCCTCTGTAGCCTATCCCTTAACAGAGTTGACAAAGAAGGCTGCCCCTAATAAGGTCAACTGGACGGGGGAGGAAGGCGCTTCTTTTGCTTGCTTGAAAAAGAAGATGGTCGAGCAGCCTATCTTGAGGCTGCCCGACGAGGATAAGGAATACATCCTCAGAACTGATGCTTCCAACACAGGAGTGGGAGCTGTACTTCTGCAGGAGCATGACGGCCTAGTGTGGCCGGTCGCCTACTACAGCCGGAAGTTGAGTGACGTAGAGCGTCGGTACTCGACAGTCGAGCGGGAACTGCTGGCAGCTGTGGTAGGCATTAAAAATTCTATCAGTATGTGTATGGAAGGCGATTCACCTTCCAAGTAGACCATCAGCCTCTGAGCCACTTGGGTACATTAAAGAACTCTAATCCTAGGATTATGCGGTGGGCCCTATTCTTACAACAGTTTAAGTTCAGGGTCGAGTACATCAAGGGGGCCGACAATGTGGGTGCTGATTGGTTGAGCAGGTCGCACACGCCAGAGGAGCAGGTTAGTGACCCGGTGCTCAGTGAGGTAAGCGGTCTGCACTTAACAGCTGAGGAACGTGATGATGCGTCATCAAGGTCGGAGGAGAGTGAAGATAGTGTCTCTCCGGGTAGTCCATCCCAGGGTGTTGCTAGTGTGTCCGGTATGACACAGACTGAAGCCGGAGCTGCAGAGCTTGGGGTCCAGCCTAGCTTCGAGGCGTCGAGCCGGCTAGAGCCTGGAGCCGAGCACTCCGCGCCTAAGTCAGGTAACACTACCCAGGACGAACCGGAGGAGTCACCCCAAGTCTCTCAGGGCGACGACGCATAAAAACGGAGTCTCTACCCACTACTACCCAGCCTGAAGTGAGCTGTCAAAGTGTGTGTAACAGCTCGTGCACAGTGCACCCTCGAGCTGGTAAAAATGGGTGGGGTGTATTTCGCTTCCAGTGAAATAAACCCTTAGTGGGAGGTTGATGTCAGGAGACATATTTTTCCTGCTCTCTCGTGCACTGAATGAAGTACGAAATTGCATAGTTCACCAGTGATGTGCACCATGATTCAACTTTCTTTATATAAACTTTTCCACAGTCGTGTTGGGTGTCGTTGGACAGCCTAGGACATATGCTAGCTAGTGATGTCATTCTGATCGCTGTATCAGGTCTGTGAAGGAAATTACAGGAGGGAGTTGATTTCAGGGAAATTTGGGACTATTCAAGTGTAGAGAGGGAGGTATGGGGGGTTAACGGCTGTAGACCACCCCCCCCTATCACGTGTCCACCTCGTGAGCGAGGGGGGGGGAGGTAGCGTCGTGGAGCAGGTGCACCATTGGCCAGGGCTCCTGGACCTCAGGAATGCTGAACCGTGATTGGTCAAGACGCTGAGGGGTACCACACGGTATGCTTGAGGCCGTATTGGCGGGAAAAAAACATTCTTACCTTGTGCGTTGCTATAAGTAGACGTATTCTCCCGTGCTAGGCCAAGCATCGGGAAATACCACCTGCAACGTTACTAAAGTCACGCCTATATTCTTGCTATCTTGCCGTGTGCCGTCCGTAAGAATCCGGTAATCGGGAAGGTGCATGAACCGTACCAGTGTGAACTTTGTCGTCTAAGCGCGTGATAGTGAGACGCCATCTTTGAGCAACTGGACTAAGTGGGGCCGTTAATTATCGCGCTAGGATAGTGCCATCCGCCGTCTATCAGCTGGGTTGGAAGGTACTGCAGTGAGACGTGCTAGAGAAGGTTTCAGTGTTATGAGAGAAACCTTAAATACGAAACTCTGAGAAAACAAACGAACAGTGTAGGACTCTGTCTCGTGTACCGTGTAACACCGATTACCGTCGTAAACCTGGGGTACCGTGTCAAGTGGAAGGGCGTGGTACCGCATCCCCGCTGTGTATATCTGTTGTGCGCGCACTCTGGGCTGCCTGAGCCTGAGTGTCCGCGACACCTGGTCGCTGTGTGTGGAGCTAACCCCGTGGTCGAGGACCCTGTGCTCCACCTGACCACGTGTAGGAAGTGAGGACGCCTACGTCATCATCCAGCAGCAGCAGTGGGAGTGTGAGGGTGACGAATGTATGGGAGAGTGTGTTTAGCGGGCCCGCATGATTGATGTAAGTACACTGTTTCAGTTTGGGTAATAAAACTCTGAAGCTAGGTTCGTCCCCAGTGTTCCGTCTGTCCTCTGTCCCTGTGACCACCTAGTGAGGTGAATGGGAATTGGAGACGTGTGAGTTACCCTGTTTGACGTCACCAAGTTGAGGTTGGGTCCAACTGTGATTTTGACGTGTGTGAGGACACTTAGAGACACATCCAGTGGTGGAGTACAGTGAGTTAATTACTTCTATGTTCTCTATGTGCCGTGTATGTAATTTGCTGTAATTTGATTCCCTTTTTCAGCAGTGAAAGTGGTAACAGGAAGGTTTCCCTTGGTTATAAATAATTTTCATTATTATATTGGCCAGCGTTTGTTTACTGTTGTGTTGTGGTAAAGTGTGAATTATTGGAGAATAATTTACTGGGAAATCATTTACAAGTTTTACCGTGAGTGGCAAGGATGTACTGTGTTGTACTGTGATGTACTGTGTTGTACCGTGTGTAAACCGTAGACAAGTTTGTCCTTGGTGGAAGGCGTTGTGTACTGTGAAGGATTCCGTGAGAATTAAAGTCAGTTAACGTCACCGGGGGTCACGATTTACTTAACGAGGTCACTTGTTCGTTGAACATCGTTGAGATTAACGTAGAGACGTGTAAAGGCAACAGTCACAGTGAAGTTCACGCAGTGGAGGAATTGTCAAGTGAAGACTAACGTAGTGTTAACGATTTAACGAGCTGTCGTTAATTGATTGATTAACGTAAGGGGTTGATCGGTCTGTTATGATCGGAGTCAATTGCGCTGTAATTAAGCTGCTGTAATTCGTTGGACTGATCAGATCTGTCTGCGGACAGAGGGATTAAGCACTCGTAGCTAATTAAGGAGAATTAGTAACCGCCACTTAGTGAATTCACCAGGTGTTGATGCTGTTGTTTACACGGAGTGTGTTGTAACCTTGTGTGTGTACAGTAGTCTACCCTCGTTAAGGTAATCTTGTCGTAAGACCGGAAGTGAACTGTCAGTTGAGAGACAGTAGGCTTTATCAATACTCGTCTGAATTAATAGGCTGTTGTATTCAGTAATTAATTGGGAATTACTCACCGAATGCTTGACTTTCAAGTTGATGTAATTAATTGATTTACGAGTTATTGCTGCCATTTAAGTGTCATTGAGACACGTGTGTGTTAACGTAATTGTTTAAATTCATTAGAGTAACTTTTGTTGTTGATTGTCCTGAGAGACAAGTGTTAACGTAAGATTTTTATAAGGGGTATCATTCTTGGATTAACGCCTTGTTACTTGGTACCTCGTTGAGAGCAGCGAGCGCCAGTCAAGTTTAGTGATTAGAGCATTGTTCACCGAGAAGCCGTGACAATATTGATTGCAAGCTTGCGTCACCAGTGGGCACCACTTTGTTCAGTTTTTTTTTTTTTTTTTAATTTTACATGCAAGCATGCTTATAAATACAATAAAACAAAACAAAACCACAGATATAAGAAGAAAACATACACGTGCCAAAAAAAAAAAAATCACATAAAATAAAGGTCAACAATAAATATAAAAACAAAATGTCAATAAGGAAGACAAACCACTTCGAA
>WNGS01039829.1:0-13625 GCA_020271785.1 Procambarus virginalis | reverse complement strand
TTGGGGGGTCACATCCACCCGCAGGATGGGTATGGGATCACATCCACCCATAGGATGGGTATGGGGTCCAATAACAAACCAACCACTGAATGTGTATGGCGTCCATTACCGCCCACAGGATGAGTATGGGTCCAGTATCGCATACAGGATTAGTACATAGGGTCCACTGCCGCCCACAGGATGAGTATAGGGTCCCGTATCGCCACAAGATTATATATAGGGTCCACTGCCGCCTACAGGGTCGGTATGGGGGTCCACTACCGCCCACTATCGCAGAGTGCACTCTGGCATTGAACGCACATAGTAGTGACACCCATAAAATAGTCAGTGATATTCGAATGAATGTTTTAGCTGCTAAAGAAAACAGATTTGAAATTAAATTCCTATGGATACCATCACATGTTGGCATCTCGAGGCATGACACTGTTGATATGCTTGCAAAGACAGCCTGTAGAAAACCAGTGGTAGAAATTGATATTGGTGTTTCATTAGCAGTGACAAAGAGAATACTTAAACAAATATCTAATGAAGATCTCACCGACCTAACAATTCACAAAGACCTGAAAGTTGTAGCATTAAATATTATGATAGATATCGTGAGAGACATTCACATATGGGACTAATAGAACAAGAACCCAGCAATGTGATGTTATAGTGGCCAGAATTCGCCTGGGATATAGACGTATCTGGCAGCTTTCTCAAAACTCAAATGTCGAGTACCTAAATAAACATTTGATTTGACATTTGATTTGAGTACACAATGTGTCAACTTTGTGAAAGAGAAACATGCACTCTCTTGAACATTATATTGTAGAATGTCCCATATTGACTGACTTTCGCCCTCCTGGGCTGAGGTATGCTGAATTGTGTAATTACTATATGAGTACTGGAACACTTGATGATATATTGGACTTGTATCCAAGATTGACCATGTAATGTATCATTTATACAATGTATGTATGTGATGTAACTATATAACCTGAGCTTGTAAAAGCACCTTAATCACCTTCAGTGATTAAGTGCTTAATTGCACAAAGTTTCTCTGTCAGCTATCTCACCCTGTCAGAGTAAAAGAGACAAATGTATGTGAATGCATGTGTATGTGTGTATATGTATATGCGTAGTATATATGTATGTACGTATATATGTGTGTGTGTGTGTGTATGTATATTATTGTATAAAGTACATATGGAAGCTGATCAGAATTGCATTTCACCTTTGTAAATGCACATTCATGACACTTCGAACACTTTATGTAGGGCATACGTAAATCTGTGTATCTATGTATTTAGGTATGTAGGTTAGCTTAGCATTTTAAAAGTAACAAATGTTCCGAACCATAATGGAAACAGACCCAACTATGGGATGGTTAACCCAAGTATCGCGTTTCCAAAAGGGTCGCCCATGTTGGAAAAGACGAACGCCGAAAGAATATTGTTGAAAACATCTTGATGACTTATTAACCAAAATTATTGTTAATCAGAAGAAAGACAAAACGCGACCTATCTGTAAAACGTCTACCAGACAAACATTTTAAGTAAAACCGAAGATATTTGTAGTTGTATAAAAGGGGCAGTTTTCATCGCTCGTCGAGCTCGAAAACTGCAGCATTCATCTCAGAACCATGCCTATTTCACGCAGATTCCTTAATAAACGTAAGAGTTTTTATGTCACAAGAAAGATAGAAATATAAGCTTCATTCTAAATACATTACCATGGGCATATTTAAATTTAAAGCGAAGATAGGTGTACTTTTGTAATAGCCGAGCTCCGACCCCGGACAGATCGATCGACCGAGCAACTCTCTCTCAGAACAATGTATATTTCACGTGAATTCGTTAATAAACATATATGTTTTATATGTCTCAAGAAAGGCAGACATATAAGCTTTACTTTAAACACTTTACCATAGACATATTTAAAGTTCTAATGAAGATACATGTATTTTAAAAATTACGGAGCTCCGACCCCGTACAGACTGAACGACAGAGCAACTCTCTCTCAGATCAATGTTTATTTCACGTAAATTCGTTAATAAACACAAATGTTATACATGTCTTAAGCAAGATAGAATATGAGCTTCATTCAAATACATTACAATAGACATATTTATAGCTCAGTCTATTGTAAGTATATACATATGTTTTTTATAGTAGCGCTCAGTAGCTTGTCGGGCATGTAGTGCAGACGCCTACCCACTTGCCGATATATTGTATAATTAACAAAGATACGCTAATAAAGCCTAAAGTCTTATATATGCCTCCAGAAAGACCGATATATGAACATAATTATGATTGCACCAAATGAATAATATCATGTTCGAGGACAAAGATATATCAATATATCAATTTTAAATTTTTCGACTCTTGCTCGGGCGAGAGAGAGGGGGCGACTCTCGCCCCATCTATTGGAGATTCTGTCCACTAAAGACCCAAAGCTACTCAAACCCCTAGCATTATTTAAGTAATGAAGCAATATGGTATATTTACTCACTATAATGTGGGTGCTGAATGCAGAACATGAGAAAACAATATTTACTCCAACCAATATAATTTCATTATGAAATAAGTAAATAAGTAGCATCAAAGGAAGTCGACGGTCCAAGCGTCAATGTTGTGGAGCGACTTATCCAAGATATATCGTTGTTTGGAAAGTGTTTGTTGGCATATCCAGTTGTCGCACTTCTTAGTTTAGTTCATTTATTATTTACCCCATACCCATCTTGTGGGCGGTAGTGGAAAGGTTACAGAGGCACATAATGGGCTCAGGGACTGAACCCACAATTCATTTAGCTAAGCAAGTTACAATCTTGATGAGCTAGTTACAAAATTCAATATAAGTCGTCACCTCAACAATGGGTACGAGATCGACCTCAAGTACGGTTCTAAATTAAGCAACCGACATGTGAAGAGCTAGTGTCAAAATTTTATGTTTGTCCTGCACACCGCCCCCCATCCAGTGGGCAGCGGTGGATAGGTTACAATCACTCAGTTACTACCTACAGTTAGCAAACTTGGGATATTTGGCTAAAATTTCTGGTAGCAGATCATTTTGAATAAAATATTTACACATCGCTGGAACATTGGTTATAGAATTGTCTCTAAATTCACGTATCTTTTCTCTGCACAAATTATCACAAATTTAAATTATAATGTAAAGCTTGAGGGCTTGAAAAATTGCAGAACGAAGCCCTGAGGATAATCCTTGGGTGCCCTCGTACCACAAAGATACTTAATATGAGAAAGGAACTTAATATTCTGAGCGTTGTTGATCGTGTTACTGAAATTAACTGTCAAATGGTATAAAAATGCTTAGGCTAACTCATCCTAATCCTTGCACAGAAGCCCTCCAGACTTACTTTATTGAAGATCAGCATTGTTCCAATGGATAACAAAAACTGGAACTCAACTCCGAATGTATGGGGTTCATGTTTGTACCAAGAGAAACAACAACGGCACTTTCTTGCACCGTGGGAGTTACACCCTTTCCATTTTTAATCCCTCCCTTTCCACCCAAGAAGCAATTAGAGATAAGCCAAGCTTCGTCTTGAGGCAAAGCTCAACGCCTTAAGCCATATTGATCTCTGTCCACAGAGCATTCTCTCTCTCAAATCATATACACTGATGGTTCCCTACACCGCACCACGGGTCAGCTGGAAGTGCAGTTGTTCTGACAATGGGCGATGGCTTGTACTTTGAGTGGGGAGTCCGTATAACAATTGGGCCTCTACCCTTTAGACTGAACTATTTCCTTGATCTTGTTGCACTGAAATGTGTACAAGTCTCCAAACTTGATACATTAAATGTAAGTGACTCCTTATCATCCTTAAATGCTCTCAACTCTTTAAGACACAACTGTAAACATGCTCGTGTCCGAAGCTAGATCACAAATCCAACAAAATTATTAAGGATGGTAACAGAGTCCATTTCATGGGTCTCCATCTCATGTTGGCCTCCGAATGCAGATAGAGCTGATAATTTAGGCCAAAGAATCTGCTTTTAAAGGAGCCGTTGAGTGTACCTTGGATTGTCAATGAGCAATCTGAGAGCAGCAGTACAAGCCGAGAACTTCAACAAGATCTTGTAGATCAGCAAAGTGAAATTGACACCAGTATTTCCATCTATCATCATACTATCATGCAAGAGGAGCCACACATCTATGGATCATCCAATAAAATCAGCAGACTTCTAGATGTTACTGCTGCTCGGCTTAGACTCGGTTACAAGTATCTCTGGGAATTCTCATTATCTGCCGATGTAGACCACATGTAACTATTGCGACTTGTGTCAACAAAATTATTCGCACACCCCCCTGTCACTATGTGATGGAGTGCGAAAAGATACTTAATTTAGAGACAATTCTATAACACCAATGTTCCAGCGATGTGTACAATATTTCATTCAAAATGATCTGCTACCAGAAATTTTAGCCAATATCCCCAGTTTGCTAACTGTAGGTAGTATACTGAGTGTGATTGTAACCTATCCACCGCTGCCCACTGGATGGGGGCGTGTAACCTATACCCACCGCTGCCCACTGATGGGGGGCGGTGTAACCTATCCACCGCTCCCACTGGGATGGGGGGCGGTGTAACCTATCCACCGCTGCCACTGGATGGGGGGCGGTTTGCAGAGGACAAACATATAATTTTGACACTAGCTCTCCACATGTCAGTTGCTTAATTTAGAACCTGTATTTGAGGTCGATCTCGTACCCATTGTTGATGTGACGACTTATATTGAATTTTGTAACTAGCTCATCAAGATTGTAACTTGCTTAGCTAAATGACTTGTGGGGTCAGTCCCTGAGCCCATTATGTGCCTCTGTAACCCTTTCCACTACCGCCCCACAACATGGGTATGGGGTGCATATAAATGAACTAAAACTAAATACTAATGTTAACAAGTAGAATACGTATTTTTAATAAAATCTAACATAACTAGCAGAAAACATTTACATTTATTAAAAAATATATGTTTGGAAGTTAAATCGACTTCATAGGACAATAGTTTGTTATATATACTCGTTATTCGTTGACATACGTTCGCTACTTAAACTACCTTGTACTGTACTTATGTAAAATCTCCCATGTCTCTTCGCTCATCTCACCGAACCCTACAGGCTCTGTGATATATTGTTTAATTAAGATTCACAAATAAAGCTTATAATTGTATATGTTATCAAAAAGGCAGAGCTTAGTTTAGTTCATTTATTATGCACCCCATACCCATCCTATGGGCGATAGTGGAGTGTTACAGAGGCACATAATGGGCTCAGGGAATGAGCCCCACAATTCATATAGCCAAGCAAGTTATAATTTTGATAAGCTAGTTACAAAAGTCAATGCACATTGTCACATCAACAATGGGCTCGAGACCGACCACAAGTACAGTTTATAATTTAAGCAACTGACATATATGGAGGGCTATAGTGTCACAATTGATATGTTTATCCTACACATAACCCCTCTCCCCCCATCCAATGGGCAGCGGTGGATAGGTTACAATCAAGTCGTTTTTTGGGTTTTATTCAGAGATTAGATCTTATTGGGTGAGGAAAGATATTCATATTTTAAAGAAGGCTTCTTGGCTGATGCTCTCAATTGATGGAAAATATACAACCTTTTGAAAATCAATGTTAGTTTGATTTAGATATTGTAATTAACGAAAGTATTTATGTCATCACAAAGGTAGAAATATAGGCTACATTTAAAATCCTTTGTCATAAATATAACTGAAGTGAAAACGAAGATATATGCGTTTTGATAGTTACTTGATGGCTAGTTCTGAGAGTGTGAAGCCCTGCACACCAGCCAATAAATTGTATAATTAGTTTCCATATATTTTAATTAATCTTAAAATCTATATGCCAGAAGAAAGGAAGATGTAGCCGTTAATGTGACAACATTTAAAAATAAATATCTCTTAAGTTAAATAAATAATACCACCTTATCGCCGGTGTCCGGACACATGAAAACTACCTAGGTATCAGTATCCAGCCAGGCGGGGATCACAGGCTGCACAATACTGATAAATTATGTAATGCACTACTTGTGGTCGATCTCGAACCCAATTATGATGTGACGACTTATAGTGAATTTTGTAACTAGCTCATCAAGATTGTAACTTGCTCAGCTAAATGAATTGTGGGGTTCGGTCCATTCATTTTCTTTATTATGCACCCCATAATACCCATCCCGTGGGCGGTGGTGTAAAGGATTACAGAGGCACATAATCGGTTCAGGAACTGAACCCTCTAGTTCGTTTAGCTAAGCAAATAACAATCTTTTGACGCTAGTTACAAAATTATTAATGTACACATACTTATGCATACATGTACATATACATACGTATACAAATATACATACACATACATATTTAATCACCCACACAAATACACACATCAGTAATCTTTTGTGTCACAAGTGATTCAACAAGAGGCTCACAACAGTCACTATACAAGGCACTTTACATCTATGAGGAGTCGCACAGTTACTAGTCTTGCTCCACACCAACCCAACTGGGCGGCAGCTTTACAGTCATGTGCTGCACACCCACCCAACTGGGCGGCAGCTTTACAGTCATGTGCTGCACACCCACCCAACTGGGCGGCAGCTTTACAGTCATGTGCTGCACACCCACCCAACTGGGCGGCAGCTTTACAGTCATGTGCTCCACACCCACCCAACTGGGCGGCAGCTTTACAGTCATGTGCTCCACACCCACCCAACTGGGCGGCAGCATTACAGTCATGTGCTCCACACCCACCCAACTGGGCGGTAGCTTTACAGTCATGTGCATGCATTACCTACAGTAAGCAAATTTTGGATACTTCGCTAAGATTTCGGGCAGCACATCATTATGAATGAAGTACTTACACATTTCTGGGACACTATTGATGGTGTTATCTCTAAATTCCGTGATTTTTTTCACATTCCATTATATAATGACGCAAAGTATGCGAATAGTTCTGCTGACAGAGTTTACATTTAGTCAAATCTACATCAGCAGATGTTACAAATTCCCAGTAGTACTTGTAGCCGAGCCTAAGCCTAACAGTGGTAACTTCTAGAAATCTGCTAGCATTATTGGATGACCCATATACTTGTGGTACCTCCTGCATAATAGAATGATGATAGATGGGGTAACTGGTGCGAATTTCACTTTGCCTCAAGTATCCGAAATTTAGTTGATTATCATTATCTCGTCATCTGTTAAATAATTTAACGTTGTCGAATGTGAAGCACTGTTATCACTCTCCTTATTGTTGCATTGGTGTGAGGAGTGGCAGTGATTGGTGCAGTTTATTTTTTCTTTAAATAGGGACATGTATTTGTACTGCAGATAGCAGTACAGTTGCACCGTTTCTTTATATATTTTATACTTGGGTTAGGAAGGCGAGACGCTTCTCTTAACGTGATACTATTGGTATCAAATAGAAATAGTTTTTAAAGTATGTATCTTAATAAATTTGAACCTTATATTATTTAACATCAACAAATTAGATTTCGAATGTTAAAACCAATTTCAACCAATTAAAGGATTTATCCTTTAATATTAAAAATTGTTCAAACTGAAATAAATATATAACACTGTACGGTGCAGTTGTGTTTGCCTGCCACAGCCTTGAGAGCACGGAACCTCTACATTGGCGACCCAGTCTGGCTAAAACATGGCGGTACAGTTGAACCTCAAGCCCAAGGTATTTGTATCTGGTAACATAGTCGAGCAGAGAGCCATCATCCAACTGTATTTTGCGAACGGCCCCACCCCGTCTGGGTGGGTGTCGGTTCAGGATCTTTGTTTTCTCTACAGAGATGACTAAGCATAGTTCCTGACATGTGTACAATACAGAGTTCAGAACATTTTGGGTGTTGGTATACCCATTGGTGTGGATCAGTATATCATCCACATAGCTAATGTGTTCGCTGGACCTTTTAGTTACTAAGTTTAAAAGTGCATTGATTAACACATTGAACAGAGTAGGACTGAGGACACCTCCCTGTGGAGTGCCAAGTTCAAAATCTCTCGTTACACGCCTATGCCCTTGGAACAGTACAGATGACTTCCTGTTGGATAGATACCATCTTATCCACCGTAGAAGCCATCCTCCAAAATTCATTTTAGCAAGTTCTCTCAGAATGACGTGTGGGTTAGCAATGTCAAAGGCTGACTTAAGATCTAGGAAAGTGGTATATGACCTATCAGTATGCAGGGTGAGGAATGTGGTAATACAGTGATGTACACTCTTCCCATGCGTAAAGCCATATATCTGGGGAGACAACATATTATTAATTTTGTAAAGGAGACGGTTGAGAACCATCCTCTCAAGACACTTACAGAGACAACTAGTGAGGGAGATTGGGCGAAAAACACTCGGCTGGTGAGGTTTAGGAATGGGAATAATAACACTGTTGGTCCATGACTTAGGAAGCTCCCCAGTTACATAGCTCATATTATACAATTCAAGCAAGGGATTCCCTGGAACTAGCAGAAGCATACGCAGTATGCCGTAAGTAACTCCATCCTCCCCGGGTGATGTAGCTTTGCCTTTATGTAGAGCAGAATCTAGTTCGTATTTAGTAAGAAGCATGTCACAGTCATCCTCTTGATGAAGCTTGAAGTCAAGGAGCCTTGCCCTATCAGTATATCTATTATTTAATTCATTCTGTGAGGGTAGAGGAAGACTGTCAAAGTTGGAAGTTGTGGCCCAAGCATCAACAAGCTCATTTGCTCTGTGCAGAGGATTAGGGTACGAGATCTCTGCAGCATTTTTTCCCCTTTGATCTTGTTGATATCATTCCATGCCCGACTTAGTGGCGTGTGAGAAATGAGACCACGGACAAAAGTTTCCAAACTGTCTGCCTCAGCTCCACCATACGTTCCCTGGCCTCAGCCAGAGCCGCTTGAAAGAGCCGAAGCATTTCAGCAGTGCGGGTCCTTCTATAAGCTAGTCCAATTATTCTGGCAGTGCGTTTTAGTGCATGCAATTTAGAATCATTATAATAAGCATAAGTGCTATGACCAGTGTAATTTGGGTTACGTGGCCTGGACGATGGATCAAGTGATTCTATAAACTGGTCGATAGTATCTGTGAGCTCATTGTTAAAATCTTCAACTGATGAAGGCTCAGATGAACTGTACCATTCTGGCACATGAGCAACAAAATTGTCTCGTTGATCGATGGGCACAGCCAGCCTCTTCCGCTTGAACATTCCGCCGGGGAGGATAGAGCTGCCAATGCTTACAGTGGCTAATATGGCCAGATGATCAGACGCCATACCTGGCACTATTGACGAGGCGCACACAGTGTGGGAGACGTTGAAACCGAGACATAGATCAAGAATACCTCCGTAGTGTAACAGTGCAAGTAGTTTTGCACTGTTTAATGTATAATTGTGAGTTGTAATTGTGTGTGTGTGTGTGTATGCGTGTGTGCGTGCGTGTGGGTGTGTGTTGGTGAGGAGGCGTGCGGTATGAGGGGAGGTGAGCCAGCCTAGCTTGGGCTGGCGGCAGTACTTTCAACAAAGAAGCTCTGTTCTGGTGTCTAGTGAGTACCCACCCACTCGCTTGGCCAGCGAGGGGTGGTTGGTTGAGTGAGGGATCAGCTTTGAGAGAGGGAAGGTGACCAACTAGTCTCTCCTGCAATCATCACCCTAGGCAGGTGCCAGTCACCCCTAGGGTGTATCCGTTTGAGTTAAGAAGGTGAGAGTTCAGTTATGCATTGTCTGGATATTAATTGTGTGTCAGTGGTGACGAGCTAGTGGAGTCTGAACCATTTAGCCATGTATGGTGTGAGCGTATGGAGTGGGTGATCCCCCCCCCACCTTTTCAATTTGGTCAATATTGTGTTAAATAATAGACGGTCAAAGTGTTAAATATCAGTTGCTGGAAATTGAAATGTTTGGAAGATAATTTGATTCAATAAATATCTGTGTGTAGAATAACAAGCTTGACTTTGGTTTAGTCCTCTTTTTGAGTCAATGTCCTCTGAAGTAAGAGATAACTACATTAAGCAGTGTTCCTGTCGCATTGTTTAAGTGGAAGTGGATGTTAGATTCAATGACAGGTGGTGGCAGCAATATTAGAACATCATGGAATATCAGTATAGCATAACATCATAGATAGAATAAGTTTCTGTCTACTCTCCCCATCCCTTTCCTTATTCCTCCCTACATCTCTCTACTACTCCTCCTCCATCATTCTCTCCCTGCTGCCTCCTCTCTTCCGTCCCCTCTCCCCGTTTTCTATTCCCGCCCGCCTCCTCTCTACCTCAGTCCCTGCTTCAACTCCCCCATGTTCTATCCACCCATCCTCCACCCTTCATCCCCTCTCTTCTCCTCCCTCCGTCTCTCTCCTTCTCTTTCCTTTACTTTTTTCTGATTGTCTCCAAACAAATCAAACCCCCCCTACCATTACAGTAGATATGCGTCGGTTCAAGGTCACCCACAATCTGTGCATCATCGTGACTACCTAACAGTGACAACAGTTGGTTGCCGTTACGATTATTGAACTGTGAATTACCAAAATTCCTATGCCTAGTGTTATAATCACCTATAATGATGGTAGGCACAGTCTGAATACAGATAGGAAGGTCAGCATAATTAAAGTTACAAGGAGTTGATTATTTAGTACATATAGTTGTTTTTCTCTTAAATTGGATGATAGAGGAGGAGTCTTTAACGTGATTGGGAATACATACATACATACATACATACATACATGCATGCGTACATAAATACATGCATACACGCATGCATACATGCGTACATACATATATACATGCATACATACATGCATACATGCATACATACATACATACATACATACATACATACATACATACACATACATACATACATACATACATACATACGTACATACATACATACATACATGCATACATACATGCATACATGCATACATACATACATACATACATACATACATACATACATACATACATACACACATACATACATACATACATACATACATACATACATACATGCATACATACATGCATACATGCATACATACATACATACATACATACATACATACATACATACATACTTACATACATACATACATACATACATACATGCATACATACATACATACATACTACATACATACATGCATACATACATACATACATACATACATACATACATACATACATACATACATGCATACATACATACATACATACATACATACATACATACATGCATACATACATACATACATACATCATACATACATGCATACATACATCATACATACATACATACATACATACATACATACTAATACATACATACATACATACATGCATACATACATGCATACATACATGCATACATACATGCATACATACATGCATACATACATGCATACATACATGCATACATACATACATACATACATACATACATACATACATACATACATAATTACATACATCATACATACATACATACATACATACATACATACATGCATGCATACATACTACATACATACATACATACATACATAATGCATGATGCATACATACATACATACTACATGCATACATACTTGCATACATACATACATGCATACATACATACATGCATACATACATGCATACATACATACATACACATACATACATACATACATGCATACATGCATACATACATGCTACATACATGCATACATACATGCATACATACATACATACATACACATGCATACATACATACATAATACATACATACATACATACATACATACATACATACATACATACATACACACATACATACATACATACATACATGCATGCATACATACATACACACATACATACATACATACATACATACATACATACATGCATGCATACATAATACACAACATACACACATACATACATACATCATACATACATACATACATACATACATACATACATACATACATACATACATACTGCATACATACATACATACATACATACATACATACATACATACATGCATACATACATACATACATACATACATACATACATACATACATACATACATACATACATACATACATACATACATACATACTACATACATACACGTCCAGTCAGCATATAGCTATTTCGGGACAAAATCCAATACAGTTTATATGGTGAGACGCCACTGTGATGAGTTTAAATATCACTGGAACTGTAGGTTAATGTGTGACATAGGTGAGGTTAGATGAAGCATCTACAAGCATCAGCTGATGGAGTGTTGTGGAGGCTGGTGGTATTATGCCCAGATGTTGGAGGGTGGATTTGACCCTCCCACCCTCCCCCCCCCACATTGACCGCAGAACGTCTAACGTTACTTTCCACTCTCGCTTACCAAGGGTATAACCCCCCCCCCAACACACACATGCATCAGATTCTTAACTTACAATATTTATGATTTACCAATTATGTTACTATACTGACTCCCAATTTCACAATATTGTATAAACTTTGATGAATCGCTCGTCTATGGGTCATCCAATAATGTTAGCAGACTTCTAGATGTTACCACTGCTAGGTCTTACCACTGCTAGGACCTATCCACCGCTGCCCATTGGATGGGGGGAGAGGGAGTTATGTGTAGGATAAACATATCAATTGTGACACTATAGCCCTCCATATATGTCAGTTGCTTAAATTATAAACTGTACTTGTGGTCGGTCTCGAGCCCATTGTTGATGTGACAATGTGCATTGACTTTTGTAACTAGCTTATCAAAATTATAACTTGCTTGGCTATATGAATGTGGGGCTCATTCCCTGAGCCCATTATGTGCCTCTGTAACACTCCACTATCGCCCATAGGATGGGTATGGGGTGCATAATAAATGAACTAAACTAAGCTCTGCCTTTTTGATAACATATACAATTATAAGCTTTATTTGTGAATCTTAATTAACAATATATCACAGAGCCTGTAGGGTTCGGTGAGATGAGCGAAGAGACATGGGAGATTTTACATAAGTACAGTACAAGGTAGTTTAAGTAGCGAACGTATGTCAACGAATAACGAGTATATATAAAAAACTATTGTCCTATGAAGTCGATTTAACTTCCAAACATATATTTTAATAAATGTTAATGTTTTCTGGCTAGTTATGTTAGATATTAAAAAATACGTATTCTACTTGTTAACATTATAATTTAAATTTGTGATAATTTGTGCAGAGAAGTGCGACAACTGGATATGCCAACAAACACTTTCCAAACAACGATATATCTTGGATAAGTCGCTCCACAACATTGACGCTTGGACCGTCGACTTCCTTTGATGCTACTTATTTACTTATTTCATAATGAAATTATATTGGTTTGGAGTAAATATATGTTTCTTCATGTTCTGCATTCAGCACCCACATTATAGTGAGTAAATATACCATATTACTTCATTACTTAAATAATGCTAGAGGGTTTGAGTAGCTTTGGGTCTTTAGTGGACAGAATCTCCATAGATGGGGCGAGAGTCGCCCCCTCTCTCTCGCCCGAGCAAAGGTCGAAACTTAATTTAAAATTGATATATCTTTGTCCTCGAACATGATATATTTCATTTGGTGCAATCATTATAATGTC
>WNGS01039818.1:0-10578 GCA_020271785.1 Procambarus virginalis | reverse complement strand
TTTTCAGCAATACGAAGGTGTGCCCAGGGTGGTAGTGTTCTGAGCACTACTCTTTTTCTGGTTGCCCTCAATGGTCATCTTTCCTCTCTTCCTTCAGGCGTCTTCTCCGCTCTCTATGTCGATGATCTTACCTTTGCTGTCAGGGTGATGATTCGCCTCTCCTTCAACGTCGGCTTCAACTTGCGATTGATGCCGTGTCATCTTGGGCCACCCTCATGGCTTCAAGTTCTCTTCTACTAAGACTTGTGCAAGACTTTACTCGGAGGAAGCGGAGTCGTTCTTCGTCCTCTTTGTCATTTATGGTCATCCCCTTGAGTACAAAGATTCCGCAAAGCTTTGGGGTATTCTTTGACACTCGTTTGTCTTGGTCTCCCATATCTTATTCCTCCGTGTGAGTGCTCTAAGGCCCTTACCCTCCTTCGGGTATTGTCCCATACTTCTTGGGGAGTGGATAGGCGCACACTCCTGCTTTACATTCCTCTCTCGTCCTGTCTAACTCAATTACGGTTGCCCTGCTTACCTCGTCTGCTTCTCCTTCTACTCTTCGCCGTCTTGATGCTTTGCACCATACTGGGTTGCGCCTCAGTTCTGGTACCTTTCGTTCGACTCCCATCCTCAGCTTGTATGTTGACACTGGCTTACTGTCTCTCCAGGACCGCCGTGATCGCTACTGTCTTCGCTATCTTGCACGATCCTTGCAACATCCTTCTCTCGCCTCTGTCGTGCTTTAACTTTTACCCCTCCTGCGGTTCCTGTTCCTCTTCACCACCTCCCTCTTTCTGTCCTAATATCTCGCTTACAGGATTCTCTTTCCGTTCGTGTTTCTCATATTTCTCCTCGTGTTGTTCCTTCTTTGCCCCCATGAAGAGTCTCCTTTCGGCAGTTTTGTACATCCTTGACCCACGTCACTAAAGCTTTTACCCCTCCTTCGGTTCTAAAACGCCTTTTCCTTGAGCACTTTTCTTCTCACTCGCACTCCGTTTCTGTCTTCACTGATGGGTCTAAGTCTGCGGACGGTGTTGGCTACTCTGTTGTTTTTCCTGATCACACTTACATGTGTCGCTTACCTCTGGAGACATGCATCTTCACAGCGGAGCTTTATGCTATTCTTTATGCTCTTCGTCTCCTGCTCTCTCGTTGTCAATCTTCCTTTGTAGCTGTTGTTGACTCTCGTAGTGGCCTCATGGCTCTCGGGTACTTTAATCCATTTCATCCAGTGGTTGTCGAGATTCCTGGATTGGCTGTTTCTTGTTCACAGTAAATTTAAGTCGGTTGAGTTTTGTTGGGTTCCCAGCCATATTGGTGTCTCTTTAAATGAGCGTGCGGATGCTGCCGCCAGGGAAGCTGTCCGCTCTTGTCCCATCTCTCGTAAAGGTATTCCTTATTCCAACTTTTACCCGGTATCCGTTCCTCCATCCTTACCCGTTGGCAGGCTTGTTGGTCGTCTGTTACTGGTAACAAACTATGTTCTCTTAATTAAAGGTTGTGTGTCCTCGTGGCCGTCCACTTGCCACCGTAACCGGCGATGGAAAACGGCTCTGGCGAGGTTGCGTATTGGCCATACTCACTTAACTCATGGTCACTTGATGGAGCGCCGCCCTGCTCCTTATTTTCCTAATTGCATTGTCCCTCTTACGGTCATGCATATCCTTGTTGAATTTCCTGACTTCCGGGACGAGCGTATGTCTTGTTTTCCGACCATCCCTGTGGTCCCTTGTCTCTCGATAGTATTCTTGGTGACTCGGATACTTTTGATATTATTCACCTTATGCGTTCTGTTCTCGTATTGGCATCCTTGGTGATATTTAGCGCCCTCTGATTATCCTGCACATTTGATGGTGCTACATAACCTTCCCGGTATGGTGCCTTCTTTTTGATAATTACTTACTTTACCTGTCACAGGTGTGGCATCTATACCTATACTTATGAAATGAACAGAATAGTAATGAACATGGCTCACTTCCAATTCAATCTCACATAAAATAATTAAATCAAAATGAAAATAAATCGAAATAGATGAAAATTCAATTTATCAATGCAATCGAAAACATTGAAATGGAATCGTAACATAATTTAGTGCAGCGTGTGTTGCTCTTACGTCCAACAGATGGCATTTAAAAAAAAAAGCATGTTTTTTCCTGTCACAGTTGAGGCATGTATATAGTAGGTATATAAAAACACGCGCCTACTCGAATCCAACGTTATGTCAAAATTTTAAAGCAATCGGTAAAGAGGTTTCGAAGATTTCCCTCACATGAAAAACACAGTTTTTTTAAAGCATGTTTTTTTTCCCGTCACAGACGTAACATCTACATAGTATACATATAAAAACCCGCTCGGATGAGAATGGAACGTTGTGAGAAAATTTCAAAGCAATCGGAGAAGAACTTTCGGAGATTAGTAATTTTGAACAAACGAACTTTTCCATATTATTTATATAGATAATATCTAAATAGGAATCCGGGCTGACACCCCCCTCCCCTCTGCCCTACTCGATGACCTTAACTAACATGGGTATATAGCGTGACCTTAACTAACATGGGTATATAGCGTGACCTTAACTAACATGGGTATATAGCGTGACCTTAACTAACATGGGTATATAGCGTGACCTTAACTAACATGGGTATATAGCGTGACCTTAACTAACATGGGTATATAGCGTGACCTTAACTAACATGGGTATATAGCGTGACCTTAACTAACATGGGTATATAGCGTGACCTTAACTAACATGGGTATATAGCGTGACCTTAACTAACATGGGTATATAGCGTGACCTTAACTAACATGGGTATATAGCGTGACCTTAACTAACATGGGTATATAGCGTGTCCTTAACTAACATGGGTATATAGCGTGACCTTAACTAACATGGGTATATAGCGTGACCTTAACTAACATGGGTATATAGCGTGTCCTTAACTAACATGGGTATATAGCGTGACCTTAACTAACATGGGTATATAGCGTGACCTTAACTAACATGGGTATATAGCGTGTTCCTTAACTAACATGGGTATATAGCGTGACCTTAACTAACATGGGTATATAGCGTGACCTTAACTAACATGGGTATATAGCGTGACCTAACTAACATGGGTATATAGCGTGACCTTAACTAACATGGGTATATAGCGTGACCTTAACTAACATGGTTATGTAGCGTGACCTTAATAACATGGGTATATAGCGTGTCCTTAACTAACATGGGTATATAGCGTGACCTTAACTAACATGGGTATATAGCGTGTCCTTAACTAACATGGGTATATAGCGTGACCTTAACTCACATGGGTATATAGCGTGACCTTAAAAATAGTGTCAATGATATATGCAAATAACAAGGGGTTGAGCCCTATATAATTTCGGGCATGTATGAATTGCTTTAAGAAATACTCTGGGGTCTGACATGAATAACAATTTAAAAGCAAAAAGTGTCCTTAATCTAAACCTTTCATTGTTGTTGTTGTTAAAGATTCGGTACCTGGAACAAGAAGTTCCAAGTAGCACGGGCTATGGTGAGCCCGTAGTAGATGTTATAAAAACCTTTCAGCTGAGTATCATAATAGCTTAAGTGGTTACCTAAGATCTTATGCATTTGGGTAGGGGCAAACGACTTGAAATTTGACTGTGGTTAAATCGAGGGGATAGCTTGAGCTGCTAGTCTGGTTAACATGGTGTGGCAATGTGGAATGAGTTTGGGTGGATACAAATAGGAGCTGCCTCGTATGTGCTAATAGGTCTTCTGAGGTTACCATCATTCTTCTATATATATATATATATATATATATAGTGTGTTCACAGCACACTAATGAACTATTGTTAGGTCCTTGTGCACAAGAACCTTGAGCTTCTTGAAACAGCCATGAATTCCCCCAATGACGTCGTTCTGTGCTCTAAAGAACACGTCTACACACCAAGTGTATTTCTACTTTGTTCTTACCTGAGTGTAGTCAGCGTAGATGCACATGGATGTGGGAGTTAACGAGGCCATTAGCGTGTCTCCTGGCTGTTCCAAGAAGCACAAGGTGAGGCGGTCTTACTGGTGAGTTGACACAAACGTAGAGTGAGTTGTGAACCATTAGCGTGACTATATAATATCTTTTATTGCCCAATTTACTTTTACACATAGTTAGGTTGTTATACTTGCTTGTTGCTGAGGCATTATGGGCCATATTGTGATGTTACACAACTTAGTTTTACTAGGATGCTAGTCGAATTGTGAGCTATTATTTGAAAGACTTTTCTAAGACATGTGCGTGTCTAGACATGGGCGTGTCTAGACATGACAGCGTGTCTAGACATGTGCGTGTCTAGACATGTGCGTGTCTAGACATGTGCGTGTCTAGACATGTGCGTGTCTAGACATGTGCGTGTCTAGACATGTGCGTGTCTAGACATGTGCGTGTCTAGACGCGATTCATTCGTGTCACGTGTTGAGTATCTCCGTCTTGTCTCAACTGTGTTGACCAGTTACACGAGTCTATCAGGTTGGTGATACAAGATTTACAGTCCCTAAGCCTGTGACTGTATTGTTACATAAAGACTCTTGTCTCAAGATGTTGTACTGGTCTCTTTCTTGAGGTATTTTCCCGTTATCTTGCTTGATATCCATGAAACGGAACTAGCATGCAGTTTGACGCTATCTGTATGTTAGTTTCGGATATTTACACTGTGTAAACTTCAAACTTTCTGGTTGTTGTGTTACCAGTAACGTCATATATAACATAGTACATGGATATAACAGTGCTTCAGCCCAGTCTCTTGGTCTCCTCCTCGGTGAGAGGCTAACTGTTCCCACAGCTATAGTCTGGTCCAGCTCTAGCAGTTACCTCCTTACTTCACCTATGGCAATCGCGAGGTGATCCAGTGCTGCTCAGTTGGACACAGTTTCTGTCATTTCTGAAACTGTCGCCCTTCACTTCACAACCACAAAGCCGTCAGGCATTGCCCGATACAGTAAAAAAATACCGTGAAATCTCTCTACTGAGCCCCACATCAGGTAAGATCTATGTCAAATGTAGTTCCTGTGTGTGAAAAAGCCACAGTCAAGGTCAGAATAGTCTTCTTACTTTCCCTTTGGAAACTTGGTGAAGATCTCATGGAACCACTTTTTTAAATTCCTCACACACATCGTTGTTATTCTCTGTGAATGTTTCTCCTGTGTCCTCATTTTTTATCACCTGTTCCTTTGCTGGTTTAGCTTCCAAATGCAGCTGATGAGCGGCTTGAGTTGAGTCTTTGTTTCATCTGCTACATTATTTTCATCTTGTCGCTCTACTTATATTTTTGTGGTACTCTCTTGTTCTTTCTGCTAATCCATTGTTCTTGTAGTGTATTACTGAACAGGCGTTGCCTTACACCTCTAGTTAAAGATTGATGCTTCCATTAATTTAACCCTGTGTGTTTATATCGTGATGATGTTCTCTCTTCTTCAAATGTACCTTTTGCCATAACTGAAGTCTTGCCTAATTAAGATTTGATATACATTCCTGCTTGCTATTCAAGCACCAGCTTTTCATACAGATGCTGAATTTTTCAAGGCTTAGGTTTCTCATCAGTTTGAATATCTAGTTCCTCACTTTCCCTTCTGCGTCTCTTTTTTTTAATTTTTCAAGATAGTCCAAAGAGAATACTGCACTTGTTATAATTCCTGACAGGTTTGTCTCTGAGTGAAATTACATCTGGATTGTCCTCGAGTGTGTGTGTGTGTGTGTGTGTGTGTGTGTGTGTGTGTGTGTGTGTTGTGTGTGTGTGTGTGGTGTGTGTGTGTGTGTGTGTTCATGTACATAATGCATGATATGTTTCTTGTTGAGCCAAACACCATTACCTGGCAATTACGTGCAAGTCAACAATTCAACATTACTGCATAAATGAAAAAAAAAATCACATTCTCTGAGAACATCTCAAAATCAAATATTAGCTGGCAACAAGCCTTTTTCACACTCTGACCAATACGGGTTCAGCCTCACTGAGTTGAATTGCCTGCTCCCGCCCCGCCCACTTTTTGTTAAATAGCTATTTACCAATTTAGAGTTCACAGTCACGGATGTGTCGTAACAGTGTTGAAAGCAGTAAAGTATCTTTTGAACAGTGAAAAGCAGCGCAAAATATATTTTAACCAGCTTTCCATTAACACCGAACATTGCTAAACCGATCAAACTCTGCTACTTTGCACGAAGGTAATGCTGCTTGATACTAATACTTAGTCCATGTTTCTCTGTTTAGAGAACTTCAAATATATTTCGTCAGTTTGTCAGCCAGCCAGCCAGCTAGTCAGCCAGCCAGCTAGCCAGCCAGCCAGTCAGTCAGCCAACCAGCCAGTCAGCCAGCTAGCCAGCCAGCCAGCCAGCCAGCCAGCCAGCCAGCCAGCCAGCCAGCCAGCTAGCCTGACGTAGCTGGTCAAACAAACATTCACAAAGGCACAAACAAATATAAGAAGGCAAACAGGTCAACAAAATTATTCTTAAACATAGAGTGAGATGTAAAGATACAGACACAAACATACAGCGGGGTCGCAGACACACAAACACACACATATAGTCATACATACACTGGAAAGGTTTGCCACTAGACTAGTACCCGAGCTGAGAGGTATGAGCTATAAGGAGAGACTACGGGAATTAAACCTCACTTTGCTGGAAGACAGAAGAGTTAGGGGGGACATGATCACCACATTCAAGATTCTCAAGGGAATTGATAGGGTAGATAAAGACAGGCTATTTAACACAAAGGGGCACACGCACTAGGAACACAGGTGGAAACTGAGCGCCCAAATAAGCCACAGAGATATTAGAAAGAACTTTTTTAGTGTCAGAGTGGTTGACAAATGGAATGCATTAGGTAGTGATGTGGTGGAGGCTGACTCCATACTCAGTTTCAAGTGTAGATATGATAGAGCAAGCATAATTTTTTAAGTACAATTAAGTGAGTATACACAAATATGTAAACACTGATATACAGAGCCATACATACATAATCGCAGAAATAGATATTTAAATACATTCCCAGATATTTAGGGTTCACTTCAATGTGGATATAGAAGCTGAAAACACACACACACACACACACACACACACACACACACACAACACACACACACACACCACACCACACACACACACACACATAGGGTAGTTAAAGATAGGGTAGATAGTACCCATAAAAGGTTGATGCATAAGCTGGAGAAACAGGCAGGAGTAACAGGTAGGGCGCTCCAGTGGATAAGGGAGTACCTAAGCAATAGGAACAGAGAGTTACAGTGAGGGGTGAGACCTCAGACTGGCGTGAAGTCACCAGTGGAGTCCCACAGGGCTCTGTACTTGGACCTATCCTGTTTCTGATATACGTAAATGATCTCCCAGAGGGTATAGACCCATTCCTCTCAATGTTTGCTGACGACGCCAAAATTATGAGAAGGTTTAGACAGAGGAGGACAGCTTGAGACTTCAAGAAGACCTGGACAAGCTGCAGGAATGGTCGAAAAAATGGCTGTTAGAGTTTAACCCAAGCAAATGTAATGTAATGAAGATAGGGGTAGGAAGCAGGAGACCAGATACAAGGTATCATTTGGGAGAGACATACTTCAAGAGTCAGAGAGAAAGACCTGGGGGTTGATATCACGCCAGACCTGTCCCCTGAAGCTCATATCAAGAGGATAACATCAGCAGCATATGCCAGGTTGGCTAACATAAGAACGGCCTTTAGAAACTTGTGTAAGGAATCTTTCAAAACATTATATACCACATATGTCAGACCAATCCTGGAGTATGCGGCTCCAGCATAGAGTCCCTATCTAGTCAAACATAAGACTAAACTGGAGAAGGTTCAAAGGCTTGCCACCAGAGTATGGTATGAGTTACGAGGAGCGACTGCAGGAATTAAACCTCACTTCGTTGGAAGACAGAAGAGTTAGGGGGGACATGATCACCACATTCAAGATTCTCAGGGGAATCGACAGGGTTGATAAAGACAGGCTGTTTAACACAAGGGGCACACGCACTAGGGGACACAGGTGGAAACTGAGTGCCCAAATGAGCCACAGAGATATTAGAAAGAACTTTTTTAGTGTCAGAGTGGTTGACAAATGGAATGCATTAGGAAGCGATGTGGTGGAGGCTGACTCCATACACAGTTTCAAGTGTAGATATGATAGAGCCCAATAGGCTCAGGAAACTGTACAACTGTTGATTGACGGTGAGAGGCTGGACCAAAGAGCCAGAGCTCAACCCCCGCAAGCATAATTAGGTGAGTACAACTAGGTGAGTACACACACACACACACACCCACACACACACACAGTACTTAATGAAGTACTTAATGAAACGGACAGAGAGAAAGATCTAGGAGTTGATATCACACCAAACCTGTCTCCTGAAGCCCACATAAAAAGGATAACATCTGCGGCATATGCGAGGCTGGCTGACATCAGAACAGCGTTCAGGAACCTGTGTAAGGAATCATTCAGAACCTTGTATACAGCATATGTAAGACTAATCCTGGAGTATGCGGCCCCAGCATGGAGCCCGTACCTTGTCAAGCACAAGACGAAGGTGGAAAAAGTTCAGAGATATACCACTAGACTAGTCCCACAACTAAGAGCCATGAATTACGAGGAAAGGCTGCGGGAAATGCACCTTACGACACTGGAACACAGAATAATGAGGGAAGACATGATCACTACCTACAAAATCCTCAGGGGAATTGACAGGGTAGACAAGGATAAATGTTTTAACACGGGTGGTACACGGACAAGGGGACACTAGAATATAGTTGTGCGTTAATTGGCTGTTGATTGCTGGATTTATTGCCAGCAATCAACAGCCAATTAACGCACAACTATATTCTACCCACTTCAAGACTCCGCTCCAATATAGAAACATCAAGAAATATGGGCCAATAGGCCTTCTGCAGTTCTATCTTTACCCATCTTCTGCAAATCTATACCCATTGTTCCTTGTTCTGTGTTTTGTTGAAAGTTTGTTTTCACCCCACTATTGTATTTCATCACCTCACCCACATTCAGGTATAACAGCCAATGCTGTTTCAGTCATAAAGTTGTGTGTGGATAAACTAAAGTCTTTGAAAATGTAATAAGTTTTACGAAACGCGCTCAAGTGTCGCGTCAGACTAGAAATAAAAATGAATTTTGGAGAATTGATTTTTCATTTACCGTCACCAGTAAAAAGAAACATAAGGAAAATCGAGAAAATTCGTGTTAGAATTATTAATCTTACTTTTTCGGTCATATTCAATAATATGTCTACAGGAAAGACTGCTACCAAAATATATATATAATATATATATATATATATATATATATATATATATATATATATATATATATATATATATATGCATATCTCAACCTATGCGTATCTTGTAACCATCAAATACATAATAAAGCACAAAAAAAGGAAGGGGGTGGTAGGAGAAAAGCACACAGAAACTGTATTGGAGAGGATCTAAACATTCCCTCTAATGCGTTATGCGTGGTTTCCTCCGAGGCTATGGGTCCCCTTCTTCCAGCCAGAGGTGGTACTCCCTTCAATATATATATATATATATATATATAACTGAAAACTCACACCCCAGAAGTGACTCGAACCCATACTCCCAGGAGCAAAGCAACTGGTAACTACAGGGCGCCTTAATCCGCTTGACCATCACGACCGGACATAAGGAAGTGATAGCCTGAGCTATATGAACCACTTCCCCGCCGGCACCTGGATGGTTATCTTGGGCATAGCATTTTATCAAATCACCTCATTTTTTGGGGCAACACGTGAGGAACACAAATGCAAACATCCCTGAATGGTCCCCAGGACTAGATACAACTGAAAACTCACCCCCCAGAAGTGACTCGAACCCATACTCCCAGGAGCAAAGCAACTGGTAACTACAGGGCGCCTTAATCCGCTTGACCATCACGACCGGACATAAGAAGTGATAGCCTGAGCTATATGAACCACTTCCCCGCCGGCACCTGGATGGTTATCTTGGGCATAGCATTTTATCAAATCACCTCATTTTTTGGGGCAACACGTGAGGAACACAAATGCAAACAAGCCTGAATGGTCCCCAGGACTAGATACAGCTGAAAACTCACACCCCAGAAGTGACTCGAACCCATACTCCCAGGAGCAAAGCAACTGGTAACTACAGGGCGCCTTAATCCGCTTGACATCACGACCGGACATAAGGAAGTGATAGCCTGAGCTATATGAACCACTTCCCCGCCGGCACTGGATGGTTATCTTGGCATAGCATTTTATCAAATCAACCTCATTTTTGGGGAACACGTGAGGAACACAAATGCAAACAAGCCTGAATGGTCCCCAGGACTAGATACAACTGAAAAATCACACCCCAGAAGTGACTCGAACCCATACTCCCAGGAGCAAAGCAACTGTTAACTACAGGGCGCCTTAATCCGCTTGACCATCACGACGGACATAAGGAAGTGATAGCCTGAGCTATATGAACCACTTCCCGCCGGCACCTGGATGGTTATCTTGGCATAGCATTTATCAAATCACCTCATTTTTTGGGGCAACACGTGAGGAACACAAATGG
>WNGS01039787.1:0-10387 GCA_020271785.1 Procambarus virginalis | reverse complement strand
ACTTACAAATGCACTTCACAATATTAACTGGGATTCTGAATTCAATGATACCCAGGATATAAATTCATTAGCTAACCTCTTCCTGTCCAAAACTCTTAGCCTCTACAACCTTCATTGTCCCTTCTTACCAAGCAAGTAACTGACAAAGATTAAACAATCCATGGTCACAAGTGGCATTCTCAACTCAATCAACAAGAAACAGAATATGAAAAGAAACTAAGGATTGGCTTAGTTTCAAGGGAAGTAGCTAAAAGGTACTCATCAATGCTTACCAGTATCATAAGAAAGGCAAAACTTGCATATTATGTGAATAGATTCAGTCAAGCTAAAGGAATAATTGAAAAGCACTTGGAAAACCATTCTAGTATCCTGTTATGAACAATAGTGGGCTTGCTATGGGGAACTGGTACTATTAAGGGGTAAGGGTAAGTAGACTAGAGGTATCCAAAAATGGGAGAACTAAAGGCCCGGCCCCCAAAGTAAAATATCCACAATAATAAATGCTTGCTACTAAACCCGGTTAGTCTAGGAATAGATTATTGTACTCCCACACAGGAAAAGGGATACTCTGTTCAAACTTACTTATTATTAACCCTTAACACCCCCCATACACAATCACACCAATAACAATTTAATACTAACTTTACCACACAATCTTACGTTAAAAGCCTTGGTCCACATAAGCAGGATACAAGGTTTACACTGGAAACAAGCTAGGGTAAAGCTCTACTATAACACACTGGAGTCAGCTTAGGGTAGGGGACCACGTGTTACACTGGGACCCCCGTTAGCATAGCAGGTAATTAAAACTTAATACACTTACTACACCCCAGGTATACTACTCTACACATATAACGATAGGTATGCCACAATATAACCAAAAATAGCAAAGAAAACTTAACCAGACGAAGATACAGAAATAAAAAATAAGAGGAAGGAGAGGCACTTCCCACCACAACCAGTCCGCCGAGAAGAGCGTCTCTCGTCTCCTCCTTCGTGGAGCTATGCTGCCGCAGACTGTTCAACTAATCATACGGCGCCCGATACAAAATTTACTCAGGTTTACTTTACAAATGATTAGACAGTATTAGTAACATAGTTGGTGCCTATTTATTATTTAATATCAACCCCAAGCTCAATCTTTAAATACTCTTTGAGAACAAGAATAGTCTTACGACTGGCAGGGAAGATACGACAATGCACTCGTATGCGTGTTTACTATATGGTAGTTCATAAGCTCAAATTTTGACCTCTGGTTTCCCTCTAAAGAACCCAGAGTCGTAACACTCCTCCCCCCTTCAGAGAAAAAAAATGTGACTACTAGAATAGTAGTCATATTTTTGTAAGAGTATACAGAATAAAATGGACATCCATGACATAATAGAAAATCAACCAAACAACAATTTCTCTGTCAAAAAAAAAATACAAGGGAATTCTCTGAAAAAAAAAACATACACAAAAAAAAAAAAAACAAAAGGAAGTAAATAAATTGGACACGGGATATTTAATGTCACAGGAGAACCTAAAAAAAAAATAACTAAAGCATGACATTTGGTATGGCTTCCTGCGGCTCAGATGAATGTTACTCAGGCAAGCGGGACAGAGCGTCGGCTATCACGTTGAGCCGGCCCGGTAGGTGGATAATAGATAGATTAAAGTCCTGTAGGTACAATGCCCACCTGAGGATGCGTTTATTTTTCTGCTTCATCTGATTCATGAAAACTAATGGGTTATGGTCCGTGTACACTTCCACTATATTACCTGTGAGGTACACTTCGAACTTTTTGCAAGTTAGCACTAGCGCCAACGCCTCTTTTTCTATCACCGAATAATTGCGCTGCGCCTTGTCAAATTTCACAGAGTAATAATATACTGGGTGTTCCACTTTATCATCCCCAGTTTGCAACAACACTGCACCAGCACCCGAGTCAGACGCGTCAACTTGAATTTTAAACGGACGGTCGAACCTTGGACTAGCAAGCACTGGGGCGGAAGCTAAGATCAATTTCAAGTTTTTAAATGCCTCTGCACAGTCCGATGACCACTTAAATTTAACGGCCTTCCGCAACAAATCTGTGAGAGGAGTGGCCACACTGGAAAAGTTCTGACAAAAGCGTCGGTAGTACGCACACATACCGATAAATCGTTGAATGTCCTTTTTAGACCTGAGCACTGGATAGTCCAGAATAGCACTAATTTTGTCTTGTCGAGGTAACACTTTTCCTTGGCCCACTTCATAACCGAGGTACGTCACTGTGCCTTGGCCAAAATGACACTTTTTAGCATTTAAGGTTAGATTTGCATGTTTCAACACTGTGAACAACTGGCGTAACCTAGCTATGTGGTCAGCCCAATTAATATCAAAGAGCACAATATCATCTAAATACGCCCGACAATTTGGCACATTAGCGAGCAAAGAGTTCATTAGCCTCTGGAACGTGGCAGGGGCATTACGCAAGCCGAATGGTAACACTTGATACTCAAACACACCCTCGGGTGTCACAAACGCCGTTAGTTGTTTAGCACGTTCAGTGAGAGGGATTTGATAGTACCCTCTCGAGAGATCGAACTTAGATACATACGTGGCGTTCCCGATTTCGTCGATACAGTCCTCGAGACGTGGCAACGGATAGGCGTCCACTATGGTCACCTTGTTGAGCTGCCGATAATCGGTGCATAATCGCCAGGAGCCATCTGGTTTGGGGACCAAAAGGCAGGGCGAGCACCAAGAGCCCTGGCTCGGCCTGATGAGGCCGTGCTGGAGCAAGAAGTCGACCTCCTTACGGACGATGGCCTTCTTTTCCGGACTCATCCGATAGGGTTGAAGGCGAATGGGGGTGTAGTCCGTCAACTCGACATCATGGTAAATGGCATCAGTCTGGGTCGGGACCTCCCCGAACAGACTGGAGAATTCGTCAAGCAACGACTGCACCTCGTCACGTTGGGACATCTGCAAATGGGACAGTCCCTCCTCCACAGCATTCACAGAACTAGAATTATTGAGAATGAGATTAGTTGGGTCCCCAGAACAATCATCCCCTCCCTCACTGGAAATGGAAACATTGGTTAGTGCAATGGGCCTGGGGCCCTGGAACTTCTTCAGCCGATTCACGTGTACGAGCATTACCTGTTTACGCTTATCAGAGTGTCTCACTTTGTACGTGAGGTCCCCAGTCTTCTCTGTCACAATGTAGGGGCCCTCGTACTTGTGGGACATAGTGCTCCCCAGTCGAGGCTTTAGTACCAGGACAGGGTCACCGGGCTGAAATACCCGCAACTTAGCCTTGGCATCGTTCCGTTCTTTCATATTCTCTTGGGCCTTCCCAAGATACTTTAGTGCAGCAGCCTTGCAGTCCTTGAGTCTCTGGTGGTGTTGCGCAAAGAAAGCCGAACCTTCGGTTAACGTTACGTTCCCTAACAGATTCTCCTGTAACATTTGCAAGGGTCCACGAACTTTATGGCCAAAGACTAACTCAAAAGGAGAACAACCCAGTGAACTTTGCAACCCCTCCCTAGCAGCAAACAAAACATACGGCAAGTTCTCGTCCCAGAAGGTATGGGAACTCTCGCACGATGTCTTCAACATCTGCTTCAGAGTTAGATGGAACCTTTCAATGACCCCCTGACTCTGTGGATGGTATGGGCTGGAAACCTTATGAGTTATTCCATGGTCCTTACAAAATTGTTCAAAAATATCAGACTTAAAGTTAGTACCATTGTCAGTCTGCACAACCCGAGGCAGTCCAAAAGTGGAAAAAAATTGCAACATACGAGCAACAACAGTCTTTGCTCGGATGTTCCTTACAGCAAAAGCCTCTGGGTAACGAGTCGTGATACACATCATCGTAATTAGATAAATATTACCAGACTTAGTTCTAGGTAATGGACCAACACAGTCCATTACCACATGAGAAAATGGTTCCTCCGGCACGACAATAGGCTTAAGAGGAGCTTTAGGTGGAGTCTGGTTTGGTTTCCCAACAAGTTGACATGCAATACATGCATTACAAAATTTTGCCACATCGCTTTTCAGCTTGGGCCAGAAAAAGTACTTGCAGATTTTGTGATACGTAATATTAATGCCTTGATGTCCCCCCATAGGATCATCATGGGCAGCTGACAAAACTCTTTCTCTATAGCAGGTCGGCAACATAACCTGGTGGACTACCTCCCACTCATTTGACAAGGGAGCACTCTGAGGTCTCCATTTTCTCATCAAAATCCGATCATTGTAGTAGTACCCAGTTGCTGCGTCTACAATTTCCTCCCTAGAGACGGCTGTCTCGTGACAATCTGCAAGACTGGGGTCAGCTTTCTGTAACTCACTCAAGGAGGCGTCCAGGCCTTGGTCAGATGTCATTGGCCGAGGCTCAACAGTGTTCTCCTCCACCTCCCCACTACTCTCGGTAGGCGGGGGTGGCAGGCTCTCCACAATGTCCTCGGCCCCGTCATCGAGTCGGGCCATGAATGTGTCCGCAAGGTCCACTGGGCTTTCACCACTCGGAAGGTCCCTCGTGTCCTTGGGATTTACCACCTTGGCAAGCACAGGGCTGCCCTTACATTTAAGTCCCATAGACCTAGTCACCACGCACGCAGGGTACACAACATTATCCTCTGCGGTGGGTGAATCCAGGCAAACCTTTGGGGTAGGCAACATAACAGGCAGTCTGGAGTCCCCTACCTTATCCCCGGCTAAATCATTACCCAATATTACATCAACATTAGGGAAAGGTAGGTACGAAGTGACTCCGACTGTACAAATACCCTTGTGGAAATCAGATTCCAGGGTAACCTTACGGAGGGGTACTGCTCGAGTATCACTAGTGACACCCTCGACCAGTACCACCTCTCCAGTGTCGAGAGTATTGGCACCTTGCAAAGCACTCTCTAAAATTAAAGTCTGGATGGCACCGGTGTCTCGGAAGATCACCACGTCCCTCCAGGAAGAACCCTCAGACAAAAGTAGTCTCCCTTTCGATAAGAATGGGGTAAGCAGGTCCAACCACTGTGGGTTGGAAGTCTTACTCCCTAACCCTTCAGAAGGCCTCAAGCCCTGTGTCACAACGAGAGCATTGGGTCTTTTTTCCGGGTACAGTTGCCAACAACGGCTAATATTGTGGGTTGAACTTTTACAATGACCACAGAAACGTCGGGGAGAAGAGACATTACTAACCGAATTACCCTTCGGTTCACTCTTTAGTGTCGTGGGGCTAGACAATTTAACAGGGTTAGTTATGTCTGAAACAGAAGGTGCATTAGGTGAAGGTTTAGAATGAGCTGGTCTGGACTGGCTGTGGGTATAAGTTTTGTTACTCTGTGGGGTAAAATTATTTTTATTGGGCCTTTTGCCCGCCAACTGGTAGTTTTCTGCCATCTTGGCCAAGTCCCCTATTTTAGAATTTAACTCTACCCTTCCTCTAAGGTATTGCGAAATATATTCTGGCATACTATCTATAAAGTGTTCTACTAAGACTACATTTCTGAGTGCCTGGTATGTTTCGGCTTTAGCCGAGCGAATCCATTTATCAAACAATCTAATTTGCTCATTGGCAAATTCAGTGAACGGTTGGTTGTGAGTGGGCCTAAGGTTGCGATAAGTTTGGCGGTGAGCTTCAGGAGTAATTTCGTACGCCCTCAAAATTCTTTCCCTGACTTCATCATATACAAAACACTCGTCGTCAGGCATATTAATAAAAATATCTTGTGCTTTACCCCTAAGCCGCCCCTGCAAGATTTTCACCCACTCTTCCCTTGGCCAGTTCATGGACATGGCTAGTCTCTGAAAATGGTTAAAAAATCTTTCAGGGTCTGACTCTGAAAATTCAGGCAAGTTGTGTTTTTTATCAGAATGTCTGGAGTTCGAGTCCCCAGTAGGTGGTACCATTCTTGCCGCCTCATTTTTGAGCCTTTGCTCTTCCACTTTAGCATTTTGTTCTGCTACTCTGGCCTCTTGCTCTGCCAGTCTTAACTTGGCTAGTGTTAATTCTAATTCTATATTTCTACTCACTGCACTTTCCCCTGAATTGGGTTCGCATAAAATTGTATCACTTGGCACTAGTTCTTGGTCTATACAATGCCGTAAAATTTCATTCATCAAAGTCCACTTTCTATCTGCGTCATTTAATTCTAGGCCAAATTCCTTGCCTAACAATATTAAATTTGCTTTGTTGAGCTTCTTTATCTCTATCACTGAAGGGTTCATTGCCAGTCTCTGCATTTCAGATGACATGACTAAAAATTTTAGCTCCTAGCCACAGAAAAAATTAAAAATTAAAAATTGGAAAAAACAAAAATTTGCACGGCCCCTAACACAAGGCCACACTAACCTTAATCGTGAAGAGATCCAGCTGGGTGTCCAGTCAGTGCAAAGAATGTTCTACGCCAGATGAGCTGGACCCTAGGCTAGCCCACAACCGTTCTGCGGAAACAAGAATTTTTAGTTTTGGCACTCAAAAATCTAATTTTTTACAATAATAACGTTCCTCCCGGACAGGCCAACCACTTGTTATGAACAATAGTGGGCTTGCTATGGGGAACTGGTACTATTAAGGGGTAAGGGTAAGTAGAATACAGAGGTATCAAAATATGGGAGAACAAAAGGCCCGGCCCCCAAAGTAAAATATCCACAATAATAAATGCTTGCTACTAAACCCGGTTAGTCTAGGAATAGATTATTGTACTCCCACACAGGAAAAAGGGATACTCTGTTCAAACTTACTTATTTATTAACCCCTTAACACCCCCCATACACAATCACACCAATAACAATTTAATACTAACTTTACCACACAATCTTACGTTAAAAGCCTTGGTCCACATAAGCAGGATACAAGGTTTACACTGGAAACAAGCTAGGGTAAAGCTCTACTATAACACACTGGAGTCAGCTTAGGGTAGGGGACCACGTGTTACACTGGGACCCCCGTTAGCATAGCAGGTAATATAAAACTTAAATACACTTACTACACCCCAGGTATACTACTCTACACATATAACGATAGGTATGCCACAATATAACCATAAAAATAGCAAAGAAAACTTAACCAGACGAAGATACAGAAATAAATAAATAAGAGGAGGGAGAGGCACTTCCTTCCACCACAACCAGTCAGCCGAGAAGAGCGTCTCTCGTCTCCTCCTTCGTGGACTATGCTGCCGGCAGACTGTTCAACTAATCATACCGGCGCCCGATACAAATTTACTCAGGTTTACTTTACAAATGATTAGACAGTATTAGTAAACATAGTTGGTGCCTATTTTATTATTTAATAATCAACCCCAAGCTCAATCTTTAAATACTCTTTGAGAACAAGAATAGTCTTACGACTGGCAGGGAAGATACGAATATGCAGCGCAATGCGTGTTTACTATATGGTAGCTCATAAGCTCAAATTTGACCTCTGGTTTCCCTCTAAAGAACCCAGAGTCGTAACACTTATTGAACGAATTACAACACTCACATAACCAAATTAATAATAAATAAATAAATAAATATGTTTATTCAGGAAAGGTACATACATAGAGGATTTACATAAGTTGGATTTATAGATAGAGCTAGTACATACAATGCCTAAAGCCACTATTACGCAATGCGTTTCGGGCAAGAAAACATTAATATCTAAAACTTAATGCTAATTGAGCAAAAAGAATAAAATGTATTGAGAACAGATACAAATAAAGTAAAAAAAAAGGGGGGAACATGACTGAAAAGCAGCACAAATACAATAGGTAGACAAACAGCGTTGAATAAAAAAAAAAAATAACATACATGGGTTGACAATAGAGTGGTAAGGTAGGTTACAGGGATTAATCAGGTAGTGTTTAGTTTTAATCTTAAACTGGTTGAGAGAGGTACAGTCTTTAACATGGTTGGGAAGGTCATTCCACATTCTGGGTCCCTTGATTTGTAGAGCATTTCTAGTTTGATTAAGTCGTACTCTTGGAATATCAAAACTGTATTTATTTCTGGTGTGGTGCTCATGGGTTCTGTTACAGCTTTCAATGAAGCTTTTGAGGTCAGGATTGGCATTACAGTTCAGCGTTTTATATATGTATAATACACATGAGAGAATGTGCAGTGACTTAATATCTAACATATTCAGAGATTTGAGTAGGGGTACCGAGTGATGTCTGGGGCCAGAGTTGGATATTGTCCTAATAGCAGCTTTGTGTTGAGTAATTAGAGGACGTAAATGATTTGGGTAGTAGAACCCCAAGCACAAATACCATAGTTGAGATATGGATAGATGAGGGAGTAATAGAGAGTCACCAGGGCAGGGCGGGGTACATAATATCTGATCTTAGAAAGAATGCCAACAGTTTTTGAAACTTTTTTTGATATATTTAGAATGTGTCCCTGGAAATTAAGCTTGTGATCAATGAGAACGCCAAGGAATTTGCCATCTAATTTGTTACAAATTTGGGTATTGTTAATCTTGAGATTTATTTGATTAGAGGATTTATTGCCAAACAGAATATAGAAAGTTTTGTCAATGTTAAGGGTGAGTTTGTTGGCAGTTAGCCAAAGATGGACTTTATTAAGCTCGGTATTTACTGTGGCATTTAGAGCAAGGGGGTCAGGACTGGAGTAAATGAAGGTTGTGTCGTCAGCAAATAGAATTGGTCTAAGGTGTTGGGAGGCATTTGGAAGGTCATTAATGTAGATGAGAAAGAGGAGAGGGCCAAGTATACTGCCCTGAGGAACACCAATGTTGATGGGTAGGGTAGGAGAAATTGAATTGTTCACAGAAACATACTGGAGTCTGTCAGTAAGGTAAGATTTGAGGTATTGCAGGGAGAGTCCTCTGACTCCATAATGATGTAATTTAAGAAGAAGGTTTTGGTGGTTGACAGTGTCAAAAGCCTTACGCAGGTCCACAAATAACCCAACAGGGAACTCATTTTATCAAGAGCTGCATGAATTAAGTTAATCATACTAATAGTGCATCGTTAGTGCTTTTTTTAGGTCTGAAGCCATATTGGCAAGAGCTAAGTATATTGTGCTTGGCTAGATAAGAGTAGAGCTGCTTGTAGATTAGTTTTTCAAAAATTTTTGATAAGTTAGGCAGGATTGAAATAGGTCTGTAGTTGTTAACATCTGTGAGATCACCACATTGTGGACAGGGGTTACTCTCGCTTTTTTAGAATATCTGGAAAGGTTTGGAGTTCAAGTGACTTGTTGAAGAGCAATGCAATTGCAGGGGCTAAGGATCTGGAGGCTTTTTTGTAAATTAATGTCGGAATCTCCTCAAGGGCACTAGACTTGGTTTTAAGGGAAAGGATTATCTCATTGACTTCAGTGGAATTAGTAGGCTTTAGGTACAGAGACTGTGGATAGTTACCTGTAAGGTAGTCCTTAACCTCAGTACTGGAAGATGGAATATCATTTGCAAGGGATGACCCAATGGAAGAGAAGAACCTATTGAACTCAATAGCAGAATCAGAGGCTGAAAGCTGACCATCGTTATTAGACAGGAGTGTTGGTTTGTTATTTAAAATCTTCTTTGATCCCAAGATTTGTGAAATTGTGCTCCAAGTTTTTTAATGTTGCTCTTTATTTGGGTAAATTATCTTCGTAGTATTTAGTTTTGGCTCGTCTAATTATCTTAGATAGCAGTAAAGAGTAATTCTTTGAGAATCTTTAGAGACGGTTCCTAGCCTATACTTCTTCTCAAGGTCATGTTTTTATTAATGGATTTAAGTATTCCCTTTGTAAGCCAGGGATTGTTAAGCCTTTTGGTAGTGACTTGTTTTGTAAGCATAGGACAGTGGGTGTTATAAAGGCTTAGAGTTTTTTGAAGAAAAGATGTACTGCTAGGTTGATGTCCCCTATGTTACCTAACTCTGATTCCCAGTTGACATTTCAGCAGCAGTTAAAATTGCCTATAGCAGATTCATTGTGCAGCCTAAAACTTATCTCCCTTGACTCTAGAGGTGGTTTGTTAATGGTAGTTAAGAGAAATGTGGGTAATGGTCTGTAGTACTGTCGGTGATTATACCTGAAGTAAGCGGAGAGGTTATGTTGGTCCAGATGTGATCTAGAGTCGTGGCAGTACTATCAGTGATTCTGGTAGGTCTAGTGATTAAGGGTATGAGGAAGCAGGAATTCATACAGTTGAGGAAGCTAACAGTAGTAGGGTGCTCAGGCTCGCAGAGGTCAATATTAAAGTCCCTGAGATAATTAGATGGTTTTTGTTAAGTCTGTATCGAGTATAATATAATAATTCAAATTATTGATTAGCCAAATTCTACTCACGTTACCTTTGTAACCTATATGTAACTCCTTTTTGTAAACAGTCAAATAAAGCAAATATATATGGTCATACAAAAGAATGGGGGTGTAGGAGAAGAACATATTAGTGTTCAGTGAGAAACCACAAGGTCTCCT